>KZ506653.1:15311-92056 GCA_002844005.1 Limosa lapponica baueri
CATTTTATGTTTAACTGGAAAGTTTGAGTTGCATGTACCAGTTTTGCATGTTACTGTACATTTCAAAGCTGCTTGCATGTTAGTTTTTTTTCCAGTTTGTACTGTTCAATTTGTTCATTTTGGTTTGGGTTTTTTACTGCACTTTTCCAGTTTTGCAACCCAGAAGGGCACCAAACAAGAAATCTATCAAAAGATGTCTATTTTTTTTTTTAATTACCTGTCTGTTTTATCCAATCAGAAATAATAATTTTCTGCCTATGGGCAATACAGATGCATACATGTAAAATCAGATTTTATTTGATTTTTAGAAAGAAAAGGTTTTAGCTCTTAAAATTACAGGGAAGGATTCCCACTATGAACAGAGGCAGCTGTTGTTGGGCAGTCTTCCTGAGTATGCAGAGAGCTTTGTGTCCTTGTCACAGCTCTAAACTTTGTCAAACTGTGACAGAATGAAAAGCCAACTTTGATGTGTGTTTTTATTTTTGCTATTCATAATCATGTCAGCATTAATGAAATTTGTAACAGCAACACTGGAGTCATCCCCACCCAGCATGTGTGAGGAGGAACTTGTATCATGTGATGGCTTGAGAGATAAAAAACAGCCTTTTGAAGTGCTCTGGCAGGGTTTTTTTTTTTGGTAACTTTTTTGTATTTCTAGGCCATAGGCTTTTGCCTTTGCCTTTTTTTTTTTTTTTCTTTTTTTTTTTTGAAAGCCCAAACTAAGAACCTGGTGTTACCTAGTGTGACAGAAATGGTTGAGATGGTCACATTGCTTCTAGATTTTCCTAAAAGTCAGTGAAGCTAAAGAGAGATTGAAGTTGATTAGATCTTCACATTGGCATGTGAAGATATTCTAGACAGACAGTGTCCTTTTGTTGGACATTGTAATGGGGGAGAAGAAGTGTAGAGTGTCCACCTGGACGTTGGTAAGGGAGATGGTAGGGGAAAGGGAGGTGGTAGGGTGCAGGCTGTCTTAACCTGGGCAGACAGAACTGTCACTGTTCCATGTGAGCTGTACAAATGCAGATATGTGTATTCAGCAGAGTAAATTCTGTGTGAGAAAACCTAGGCACAGCATGGAATTTCTGACTGCCTGTAATCTAGTGCTAGTATCATGTCTAATTACATGATAAAGATTATAATTTTTCCTTGAGCTATGGCACAGTCCATTGAATGACGACATAAGCTCTTAAAGATGCCGATTGCTGACTACTGTGTTCTAGCTCTTGTAAGCTCATCATTTCTCCATGGATGTTTTTTTCAGTAGGTCACTCCCTATGAAGTCTTTATTTTGCATAGTTATATACATGAGCAGAAAAAAATCATTGCAGGTAGCCAAAACTTTTTTATAATGTAATGCTGATGGGCTTACGAGAGGCATCCTTAGCATCCTTAGAATATCAGATACATCAAATATATGTGATAAAGTCTTATAGTCAGTAATTAATAAATTCAGAGATCAACCATGTAAACCAATAGCAGTTCTGACTCTACAAGCAGACAGCATTTTAAAAGTTTACAGAAGTGTACACGCCAAACAGTCCCATTTCTTGTACTGAGTAAACTTAAATTTCAGTGAAATTGTCTTGCACTTCTTCATAGTGAACAGTTTTACCTTTGTACTTGGCCAGTCAGGACAAGAGAATGATAATTCTGAGGAAGGTGCTGTCTTTCCTGCTCTTCTGTCAGAATGTGAACTAATACTGTCTGCGTGCAGAAAAGCTATATTCTGTTCGTGACAAAGAGCAGCACAGACAAGCTCAAACATCTGAGAAGAGCGCGAAGACAGAAGTCCCTAGAGAGCAACAGGAAGCTTTAAATCAAAAGGCCATTATTTTTCTGTGCCTAATTAGAGGCAGGGTAATCTTAATATCTGCCAGAGAGCTTCAGCTCTTTATTTCAGTTTCTTTATAGGAGGTTTCAATCCTGTGTGAGTAGTACTTGGCTGCTATGTTTTGTTCTCATGAGGTCTGTGCTCATGAGGTCTGTGTCAGTAAAAATGGAAATTGTCACTGGTGTCATTTGTCTTCTGCTATGTGGCGGGTGTGAATACTTCTAATCTTGGTGTGCAATTAGGAGAGGGAGGCAAAGCTGTGGCTGGCTGGCGTTACCTGCATAGCATTGTGACAGACTGAAACTGGTTTCATTTTGTAGTTTTTTGAGTAACACCTGTATACATGTGTAAACAGAGATGTATGCAGGAACAGCACAAGGAGAGACTATGTGAGGAAGTGGAGTAGAAGGAAGCCCTTAGCAGCCGTCAAAGTTGAGGGAGATAGGCTATGTAGGATGCCAGGGAGAGAGATATGAATACAAGGACCGTTCCTTGTTCCCATCCTGGGAGAGAGAGGGTGCTGAACGGTGAGAAGGCAAGGCGCCTGCAGCTTTCCCCAGCACTCGCCATGAATGGAGCACATTGCGTACCTGGGGGGCTCTCTGGTCTCCTTGCAAGTCTGAGATTTCTTGTCTTTCTCTGCACACTGCTGCTTTTTGGGTTGGTTGGTAAAGGTTGAGTCTCAGGTGAACACATGGGGATATTAGTCTCAGTCTTTGGTTTTGTATGGTTACTGAGACATGAAGAGTTTTTATTTTCGATTTCTCTTTGGTTCCTGTTACGGTGATAATGGGTATTGCAAATTGCAGACGTTGCCTGCATTGCCTATTGTGCAGGCCATAATGTAAGCATTGTAAGGGGTACTAATCTACACATCTAGTACCTACGCATCTTTTGGAGGAATGAAATGAAAACATAGTTTGTCTGAGGTATCCATGGCTATTAGAGGTATGATTTTATTGCTTTGAGTTGGCACTGTCAAAAGGTTGGGCTGGATTACTCTAATGCTACACATTTACAGTCGTGGAAAAACGAAGAAGATGGTGTTGCTCAAACAAAGCAGAAGCGTGTCTTTTCCCCCATCAAGTGCTCAAACAGAAACATGTTAAGGCCCATAGTCTTCAGAAGGGAAGTTCTCCAGAAAATTTCGCTCTGTTCACATGCCTCAAGCTTGTAACAGAAGAACTTAGGCTTCAAAACCAGTAGGTATTTCTAGAAATCTTGGCTTTGGTTTCTCAAAGCCTGTCTGCCCCATTGGTAGGCAAACATTTTTATCCCAAGTGTTTGGCTCTCAGGAATGCTCTCTTTTAGAGAGAGCTTGCTGTCTACTAAGCTACTTGTTGCACAGTTGTGCACAAGGTAACTATTGAATGGTTAATAGAGGTAGTGTTCATGCCTGAAAAAAATAAAACCTCAGGCAATTCCAGTAACCTGAAATGGAGCATTGTAAGATATTCTGAAAAAGAAATATTTCATGCCTTTTGAGCAGCTGGACAGTAAATTAAAAAGCAGTGATTTTTGGCTATCACTCATTGCTTGATTTAGGATCGATCTCTTAGCATAGCAGAGGTCAAATTTATACTTGAAACTACTCAGTGTGGAAGGGACCGCGGTTCCCAGTGGTGGATTCCAGAGTTCTCTGTAAGCATATTAATGTAATCCCATGTAAATTTTGAATGCTTATTGTGAGAAAGGTGTAAGTAAGGCAGTGACATTTGCAGTAGAAATGAGCACATGAGCTGAATGATCCAGCAACTTTGAAATTGTTAGTAAGTCAGTGGAAGGAAATCTGTCAGAAATTGTGCCAATGAAAACAAATATGTTTTCACTCTTATGTCATTGGAAGGTACATCAGTGTTGTGCAAATGTACACTAGAGGCAAGCAGTTTTGGTTTTTTGGGTGCTTCCCACTTAAGATGCACTGAAGCATTTTAGTATGTGATGACTGAAACACTGGGGACTGTGACCCCTGTGCTTGGTAATGGGATCTAGAGCCTTTCACCTATAGGTCATGGGTTCAGGTCTGCCTCAAGTTAAGGATGACTAAAACTTGTTCCCACCTGACAGCTGTTCATTGCTCTTTGGGGAGGGAGACATGGTGGTCCTTACATAGTTCTTAGCAACTCAGGATCCATACTGACAATTACTGCTCTCTCCAGGCCCTTCAGAAGGGCATTTAGTACCTTGACCAGCTTCTGTTCAAGTTGGTGGGGAGGTTCAGGAGGAGCAGCAGTGTGTTTCATGGTATGGGATGCTGACTTGCTCAAGGCAGATCTCACATGTTCTGTCAAAGAGCTAAGAGGGAAGCCTGTGGATGTCAGGGAGGGGGAGAAAGGGAAGACACTTTCCTCTTCTCTGGAAAAATCAGGTTTTTAGCAGGAACTAATACTCAGCGACAAAGATGCTGTCAGTGAAACTGTCTCATGTTGAACATGGACCTTCAAACACATTCTTGAGAATTAGAAACTGGTATATTAAGTGAGAAATGGTGCCAGGACACTGGTGTTACTACTTTTGTGAATTTTTTTCCTTTTTTTTTTATGACACTGATGGAAGGATAGTGTAGAAACTACTGCACTACCACTAGTCTTGAGATAATGTCCGGTAGTAACACAATGCAGCGTTTAATAATATAATTAATTTAATAACTGACAACATTAGTATGTCAATTATTTAAATAACTGATCTGTTATTTAAATCAGCATTTTGGCTTGTGGGAATTTGTGCCACCAACTCGGCTGTCTAGGCATTAAATCGTAAGGAATCATGTAATAAAGGACTTGAATGCCATCAAGTGGCTTTCGATGTATCAAAAAAGGAGAGTGATGTGTGGATTTTGTCACCAGGATATTAAAGTAAAGTAGTTCTGTCTGTCTTTGATATGGAATAAAATGGGAAGTATTGATACTGTATGCTATACATACCATTTAAGTGGGTAGTATTTTGAGTGTAAAATGTTATTGTCACCAAATACAAGAAAACAGACTCCATTAAGGAAAACCACAAAACACTAGCATTTTGTTCATTGGTCATATTTTCCATTACATCATTTGTCCTACAGTGTGGAAATCCTGTGATGACTATAATACGTGGTGGTTGGTTGTTTTTTTTCTTACAAGTGTAAGGAATGACCTTCTGCAGGGTGTGCAAGTGTTGAGCATAGTCTTGCATGTCTTCAGCACAATGAGGCCAAAGGCTTCAGGTACATTTCAGTGACATTTTTAGTGGTTTCTCTCCTAGGTTTTTGCACCCACTGTGGGTAGTTGGCAGGGTGGGGAGGTGGAAGGGAAGCAGCAAGAGCTCTTGATTTTTAAAGAAGTGCATATTCAGCAGTTTGTACTGATTGTGGAGACTGAAGATCTCTGACAGCCTCTGTGATCTTTGCAAACTTTCAATTTAAATAAATGAAAATATCACTGGCAGAAACCTTTTAGGTTTTTTTTTTTTGGCTTCCATTTTGCTCTTTATTACTTCTGATATGTTGAAAGGCTGGTTATCCATTTGCTTCTGGTCTGTCCATATGTTTTCACATAATCTGATTTTGGCAGTCAATTTTCCTCTGCAATCTACCTTTATAATTTCTTTGTACCTGAGTGTTATGATGTGTAAAGTATCTACATTTGCCTGTGGAGCTATCTTTACTCTATTTGGCTGAAGAAATGTACATAATGGACCCACCAAAGAAATAATTAAATGGTGTAATGCCTTAAAAAAATGCAGAGTGGATCTGCTGCTGGGTTCTGGAATGTGCATGTGTCTTCTTGGGTGGTTTTGCTATTCCTGTTTTGAATGTTAAAGAGGGAAAAAAACAGCTTCTGTTCTCATGACTGACTTGTGTGATGCAATTTTGATTAGCTAAATCTGCCTTGTTCAGTGAAGTTAATGTGGTTTGACAGGACCTTGATTAGGAAGCAATCATTTCTGTTGACAGTAAACAGTTGGTCACTTTCAGCAGAGATAGGAATGCCGCCCTTTGTCTTGCATGAAGTATGATTTGTTGGTTCAAGTCCTGGTTAAATTCAAAAGGAATGTACGGGTGGAATGGGAGAGAGTATAGTACCAGGAGTAGAAATTGATGGTAGACTCCACAACCCTCATAGAGTTGGGGCTTTATTGTCTTGGCTGGCATTGAGACACAAAAGAGGGAGAGAGACAGTTTGTCGTTGGGAGCACTTGCAGTGTAAAGGACTGCAAAAGAAAGCTCTGATTTCAAGACATAGAGATTATGGTAACTCTGCTCCCTTACTCCCACCCCATATTCCTGTAGATGAAGCAAATTTTTTTAGCGTATCATAGACTACTGGTTGATAGAAAAAGCAGTGAGCATGAACATGAGCCTGATGGATTAAAGTATTTTTAGGGTTTAATTCTTGATAAAAAATAACAATAGTTTTTTGTTAGCATGCATATGCAGTCTCAATGATTGTATGTTCTCTCACTGTAGTAAGAGGGATGTTAAGAAGTTGTAAAGGGACTCTAGGTAAGGAAGTTGTACTTTGATTTTTATTTTTTTCTTACTGGTGGGAAGGAGGTAGTGCCACATGTGACAGGCTGAAAAAACGGAGTGTGTTGTGGAAACACTTATTTCTTCACAGAATTCCTGAACTAGAAATAAAGCAATGCTTTGTGCCAGAATGTACGGTTTAATTGTTGAGGGTCTCATTCTGACAGCTTTATCCGTGCAGGGGCCCAGCTTCTTGCCTGGTGGTCCTTTTAGCCCCAGGGGGGTTATGGGTGGGTTGAGGGCCCAAGTGATTGAAAAAGTATGTCCCTGCTCAGGTTTGGGAATGCCATCTTCCAAAGTGCCAACTGGTTACAAATCAGTCTTCCGTTACTGGGCCTAGGAAGAGATAGATGTACATGCCTACTTTCTGTTCATGCTGTTGCAGAACTAAACTTTGGCAGTAATTCAGATCACCAGTGCCAAGCTGACTAGGACTGCAAAAAATGTAACAAATTCGACCAGGTCTGCAGCTTGGGATTTAGCAGAGCAGTAAAGGTAATAAATTGTAAGGGATGGAAACAACATGGTGGTGGTATTCCTGTCCCTCTCATGTGTTTGTGGTCTTGATTCAGCTAATGGGCTGAATTAATTGACCCCGCCTCCTGCACGCGTTTACTAGAGAAACTACAGGGGAGGTTATATAAAGTATATGAACTCTAGCTGAATGCTTTTTTATAAGAGGGAAGATAATTTTCCATTCTTATGTAATATTTTCTGGCAAGGCAAATTGAATATGGCGCCCTCTAGAGCCTGTCGACCTTGCAGTCTCCCTCTGCCTTTTTTTTTTTCGTTTGGTTTGGTCTGTTTTCTTTTAAACCACGTTCTGATATGGAGCACACCATCCAACTCATGTGGGTTTAAAAACAGATGTCACGCATGAATGATCTGCATCACAGCATGTTACACAGGTAAACCACTGCTGACCACTGGGGTAAATTAGTTGTAGACAGTCCTTTCTGCTGCACTCAAAACTGCATCTCTTTGTGTGAACTTGATTTTTTTTCTTATTTAAGGCTGAAAGAAGTACTCATGCTCACTTACTCTTTCATTCCTCCCTTTTTTAATTGAAGAGAAATATTCTCCCTCTGCCAAATTATTTAGGAGAAGAGTGTAAATTAAAGCAATTTATCTTGAAATGTGCTATTGAAGTGGTCTGTTTATACAAGTGTAAGAAATTGTAACATAGTATTTGGTCTGGTCTGATTATAATGTAGAAAAAACTGTTTGAGGCTCCAGTTTACGCATCCATGTTTTAGTGCAGTAGAGGCAATGATATTTTAATGAGGAATATGGCTTTTATTGCAGTGTTCCTAAAATAAAGTTGTTATTAGTTGTGATCAGTTTGAGACAGAATAGTCCCTGCACACAGTCAGGTTTGTCTGACTGGAGAGTTCTCATCAAGTGAATCCAGAATAAGCAGTTCCTGGCTAATACAAAGCTGTTGATATTTATCCATCAGTTGGTGGACGAGTGAGTCAGGAGTTAAATTACACACGGCAGAAGATTGGAGAAGAGGCCATGTTTAACCCCCAGCTCATGATCCAGACTCCACAGGAAGATGGTGCTAACGTACTAACAGCAGAAGCACTCCGCCAGCACCTTGACTCTGCACTTCAGGCCAGCAGAGTACATGTCTATATGTACAACAGGTAAGGGGAAATGCAAATGTTTTCTTGATCATCTGTAACAACTGAAAAGTTGAGCACAAGCTTCCCTCCATGTATTTTTAAATGGTTAGCACTTCAGAGCCTTTCCCTTAGGACCGTGTTTTGATGTGAATGTCACCGATTTCTGATGCTTGATATTGTGGCATGGTAGCTGTGACAAGTTGGCTTTGAAATGAGATGGGGAAAGTGCTGTTGGAAGGGATTCTGAGAGAGTAGTGCTATGAGCAGTGCTACATATCTAGCATTTGTCTTGGTAAAGGTAAAGCATTTGTCTGTGCTCCTAAACATAGGACCTTATAGATGGGATCCTAACATTGAAAATCCTTCCATACTAGAGTTGAATTCACTTGCTGACACTGTCATGAGGTACCTAATAACTGTGAACAGCAGCTCAGGTTACTATCCTTCCAATATTTTGGATATAAAGGGAAAGCCAGATGTGTGAGAAATGGCAGTGGGTGGAATAATAGCTGTTTAGTAATATAGACATAATAGGGTTGGCCAGAGTGTCTGTATGCACACACTGAAGGCTGGGTGTTGTATATTGTCCAACAAAAAATAGTAAAGGAATAATAAAGGAAAATAATAACCTTAGGAAGGTACCAGCTTGAGGCTAGTGAGATGTCTCCCTGCAAAGTAGTTCCTCCAGCGTGGCTACTTATATGATGTGCCTAGAGGTGCTGCTGGCGAGGCATGAAGCCCCCTGTCTGTTCAGCATGTCCCACTGATGCCTCAGTGAACTAATACCGAGTCTCCAATTACCTTCTACCTAGCTCCTGTCTTGTTTAAGGCATTAGAAGTCATGGCAGTGGAGGTTGTAGCATAGCTGAAAAAGGAAGGCAGGAATCCTAATGGTTTCTTTTCTTCTGCATGTCTGGGTCAGCTGGGAATATTCTAGTCCTCTGAGCTGGAGCTGGCTTCTCTCCCATTTGTGTCACTGAGTGGTATCACAAGTCACAAGCGGTCTCATTTGTAAAAAGATGGATTTCTGTCCCTTTAATGTGTGTCGACTAGCCTGTACATCCAAAAGCAGCTCCATTATTTTTAATGAGTTTTACAGAGAATGTGAGAATAACTGAAACAAATGTCTAGTCTGTAACTACAAAAACAAAGGCCTTTGCTTTTTTTTTGTGAGGTGTAGTATATCTATGCTGAGTAATATTTGCCTTTCTCAATGATTTGCTACTTGAAGCCAATCTGCGTATAGGAGTTGCCATTTTAAATGTTTGTTACAATTTTAAAATAACTATTCAGTAATTGTGCAGGAAGAAAATATTTCTTCTTTATATTTCTTACAGACAGTGGAAATTGGAACATTTGTGTTACAAATCAGGAGAGCTTATCACAGAAGCAGGTTACATGGACCAGGTATGTATAGCAGGCCTTTAGTTATGAAATCTGTGTATTCTAATGATTCAGCTTGTGGTGCTTTGATTATATTCCTGTATAACTGTGGTTTTCTCCTTTCTAATTTTGACAGATCATAGAATATCTTTATCCTTGCTTAATTATCACTCCTTTGGACTGCTTCTGGGAGGGAGCAAAGCTACAGTCAGGAACTGCCTATTTATTGTAAGCATGTTTTTTTATAACTTTCTGGTCTGACTGATTTTAACTGTATAACTATGTGTGATTTTTCAGTTGCACTCCCATTGTTTAGTCAGATTCTGGTTCAACAGAAAAATAAAAGATGAAGTGTAGTGTCTGTACAGGAAATATGTGTGGATTTTTTTTTTCATTGAACAGAGATTTTCCTGTTTCTAAGAGGATTTGTAGGCATAGATTTAAATCTTACGTTATTTTTTCCCCATTCTGCAAGCATCCAAACTAAAATCTAAGTTTTGAATTCAAGCTTTAAGAATTTTATGCCTTTTTTTTTTCCCCTCTGAAATAATCCTGTTTCTGGTGGGGTTTTTTGTTTGGGTTAGTTTTTTTTTTCTTTTCCCTCATAAAATAATAATAAAAAAGATTGGCTGGGAATTTAATTTGTAAGAAAATGTCTTGGGTTAAATCTCAAGTCTTCCTAAGGAATAAAGAACAAATCCTTTGCTTATGAGATCATTAAAGAAACAGTATAGTGTATTTTATGGGTGGTTTCTCAGAGTTTACAAGTGTGATATTATATGCCCTGAGTCCTTTAAAGAGTTAATTGTTAATCTATGCAGGCATTTTCTGTTAATTATGCAAGAGTTAGCATTTGAGTTATTGTTTCTGTCCTGGTTTGCATGTCTCCGTAAAAGCAATTTGCAATGGCCATCTTCTAACCTTTAGTGTACAGTTTTAGATGGGGAAATAAGGGGGTTTGTGTTTTCTGGTTGGGAGATTCGGAATAATGACTTAAGCCTGGTTAAGCAGATACAGTGTGGTTTGAACCACAGAATAAGGCAGCCAAAAGCCTTTCTAGTCTGTCAACATCACAAATTCAGAAGTGGGAGGTGGGAGACGTGACAGTGATAGCGGTGACAGCCATGGTAGCAAGAAAGCTTGATCATTGATAGTCAAGCTGCCAGGGCATTTGAAGGAGCACAGTATTGTTATAGATAAACAAAGATCAGTTATATTGATTGATTACATTTGCAAGATTATTATTAGACTAGCAAGAAGTAATCTGATACTATGAGAAAAGCTTTCTTCCCTCAGCCCCCTCTCTTCTTTCCCTCTCCCCTCCCCCCCTAATTCTTTGAAGCAGCAGTTGGCTGCTTTTTTTGTTATTTAGGTGCATGATGATTTGTTTTGCTTTGCTTGTAAATGGAAGTATTTTTAACCTGTGAATATTCCATTTTATACAATAACTTTGTAACAACTGAGTAATTTTGTTAAAATTACAACTGAGCTGCAAGAAAAGTACATAAACAACATAAATCTAATTAAAACATGCCTTACATTTTATGAAACAACCTTATCAGAAAAGATTTTAACTTGTAACAGACAATAACTCAATTATTTGTGCAAATGTGAATTTTAAAGGTATGTTTGTTTCAGTACTTCTTTTGGGGTTTTTTTGTGCGTGTGTCATTTTCCCCTGGTTTCTCTTGCAGGGGGAAGCCTCCTTTGCAGTGGATCAACTTTGACCCCTTAGAATTCTTGGAAGAGTTAAAGAAAATAAACTACCAAGTGGAGAGCTGGGAAGAAATGCTGAATAAAGCAGAGGTTGGTCATGGTTATATGGATCGACCCTGCCTGAATCCTGCTGATCCCGATTGCCCAATCACAGCTCCCAATAAAAATTCCACCAAAGTAAGTTTGCTTGTCCTGCTGCGTATCTTTTCAAGGGAGAGTAGGGTATTGGGGGAGGTCAGAGAAAAAAGAAGGTACCATTTTCTTCCAAGCAATACATAGCTCGTATTCTCGAGTGATATAATTTTTTTGTTCCTGTTACATGCTGTTAGCCCACAGTCAGGAACTTTCCCTCATACTGTGATGCAATGCTGAATCCTGTGTATTTAGAGTGCAGGTACAGTTGTCAGCTACTGCTGGGTGTGTCACTGCAGTGACAGCAAACCAGACCTAGTCACTGCTGGAACACAGCTGGTGCTATACATTCAGACCACGCAGCAAAGCCTTCCTTCAAGTAACACCAGTTTTGTTGATTTTTTTGAAGAATTTGAAGTCACGACCCCCAGTTTTATCTATCCCTTTATCAACCACATCAGGCTTTGGAGAAATTGCCTTCTGGTCAACAAGTATCTGGCTGATTTGTTCAACTCAATCTGTTGAACACATTTCTCTTTGTAGACCTCCTAGATTGCCTCTAGCATCCCTTACTGTGGTACGCTGGGTGTTGAATTAGGGTATGAGTTTGTCTGAAGTTATGAAACTGATTAATTGCTTCTTTATAACTTTTTCTAGCCTCTTGATGTAGCCCTTGTTTTGAGCGGTGGATGCTATGGACTGTCAAGGAAATACATGCATTGGCAGGAGGAGTTGATTGTAGGTGGTACAGTCAAGAACAGTTCTGGTAAACTTGTCAGGTAAACAAATGTTTAAAGAAAACATAAAAGTTTTTCTTTGTTAGAATTTGTTTTTGGGGGCACAAGGAGAGGATCATGCAAAATCTACAGCCCTTCATGTGTATTATGAATCCCAGTTTAGGAGGACATGCCTGAAGAGAACAGAATTTAAAAGAGTGATTAGACAGTTGTCTAAATTTAAGGTGGTGTCATCGCTTCGTGCTTCTGACTTCAGAGTGATAGTGTACATTGCCCAGAAAGAAAGCTTCTTCCTGGCAACTTTGTTGTTTATAATGTATGTAGAAAGCATTGAACAGTGTTTAAAGCACTGAACACCTTTGACTGTGTTTTGAAATACAATCAAAGTAAAAAGGGGGGGAAAAAAAGTGATTTTGATACGCACTGTACTCACTCACATCTCTCAGAATTCCATAATCTGAACTTTTTGTTCAGGATCAATACAGAGAAAAGTCTATTTTTATGTCTCTACACCTTGAATACAGTTTTGAGTAATAAAACAAACCCCTTTGTTTCTTGTAGAAGTCACAGGACACTGGACTTCAGTTGGGGGGGAGGGGAACCTGTGAAATAGAACTGTTCTGAAAAATGTAGGCCATACGAAACTAAATGAAGCATAATTCTTCCATGTTTAATACAGAGAACTTTTACTAGAACTTGTAATATGAATTTTGAGCTTTTTTACATTCACTCTAAATGTGGATAAGTCTTTCAAGAAGTAGCCAAAGAATGTATTTTTAGTGAAAAATGCCAACGGTTCCTTAAGCTTCTAAAGTTGCTAGATACAGTTGCATACTGTGGAAATTCAGTATGGACAGTTATTGCCATTGTGTACTCCTCACAGTTTGTCAGGCATCAGGAGTTTAATCTGGCATTTCTCTCCAAGGAGTTAAAAAGACCAAGGTCTTCCAGTGACAAATTGCCAACAGCATTCACAAGATTTCGTGCAAAAAACTGTTACTGTGGCATCCTCACAGTAATCTGCCTGTCAATCATGTTCTTTATAACTGATTCGTAGGGTTGCATTCTTTGCTCCTGAAACTGGTCCTATTGAAAGTAATGGCAAAACTTTACTTCAGTGAAACCAGATTTAGCCTCAATACTGCATACACCAGTACAGCTGCACCAGATACACAGTCAAATAATTATACTCTGTTCAATTTTAGTATGAACATGTGGCCTATAAAATCAGGAACCCCATTAGGGTCTCATTTGGGACTTGATAATCGTGAAAATAATTTCCTGAAAATGCTTGTTTTATGCCTCTTCCTCCTCTCCCTTCTTTCCGTGTCACAGTGCCCAGGCTTTGCAAACCATGTTTCAGTTAATGACTCCTAAGCAAATGTATGAGCACTTCAAGGGGTACGAATATGTTTCACATATCAACTGGAATGAGGATAAGGCAGCAGCAATTCTGGAAGCCTGGCAGAGGATGTATGTTGAGGTAAAATTGAAAATAACTTGAATATCATACTCTAAAGTTCTGCTAAGATCCACTGCCTTCTGTTACGGCTTTTTACAGTATTTCTTCAAGGAAGATGCTTAAACTAGAGGCGAGTCGTTGACTTTGGTTTTTAAGCTGATTTTTTTTCCCCTCAAATAAGAAGCTGCTTGGTTATTCCCATAGGAGAGCCGTGAAGGTTTTGCTCTTTGCTGTCTGGGACATTTTTGCTTTGCTGGGGCTGAGAAGCAACTGAAGAGCTAGCTGGAATTGAAAAGCTTTTGGTTGGCATGGTTATTTCAAAGGTGTCTGGAAAACATTAGCCAGTCATGGGCTGCTCCCCCAGTGGCAGCCCGGGTGGGAAGGCTGTGTGACAGTGCCTGGCCTCTGTGTTCCAAGCTCTGACCTCTGCTGCACTGCTTCTGACCTCCGCGAATGTCCAGGGAGGGGGGAAAGAGGAGCAGCCCGAAGAGACCGCTGGCCTTGGGTTAAAGACGTAACTTGTACTGCAGCAAATCCATGGTGAAGTTACAGGAAGAGGATTCAAGTTAAATGTTTGGAATGGGCTGGGAATGCAGTAGCCTTTCCTGAAGGATGCAAATTCTTGTCTGATAGCCAGTAGCTTGCAAGAAGCAGTTACCAAACACATTTGTGAGCATCTCTCTGAAGGGTGTGGGCTTTCACAGGAACATTAAGGCAAAAGTGTTGTAGAAGATGGTAATGAATCTTTTCTTCAGTCACACTAAGTTTTATTTTTCTTTTCATAGGTTGTTCATCAAAGTGTTGCGCAAAACTCTACTCAGAAGGTGCTCTCCTTTACTACAACCACCCTAGATGACATCCTAAAGTCATTTTCTGATGTCAGTGTTATCAGAGTAGCTAGTGGCTACTTACTAATGGTAATTAAATAAGTATATTTAATTTTTTCTGGTAGTACAGCAGGGCTTAAATATCTACCGGTCAGTAGTACAGAACATTTTAGGCATATTTAAAGTAAAAACTAGAGTTCGTAAACTTTTGCCTTGAGCTTGTCACCTATTCCTCTGTGTAGCAGCTGTGATGTGTCTGTTCTGTTTAAAAATGTTGTAAGGATGTGTATTTTGGGAGTGGAGATACACCTGTTAGAGAAGGATCCATTCTAATATTTTGCCTTTTTCCCCCCAACTCCTTCTCTTCCCCCTCCCCCCCACCCCTTCCCCTTGCTTTAGCTTGCCTACGCCTGTTTAACAATGCTGCGGTGGGACTGTGCCAAGTCTCAGGGTGCCGTGGGGCTGGCAGGAGTCTTGTTGGTTGCACTCTCAGTGGCTGCAGGATTGGGCCTGTGCTCATTGATTGGAATTTCCTTTAATGCTGCCACAACTCAGGTATTTAGGAGACACAAGTCTGCTGTTGAATTAGAAGTACTCTGTTAGTAAATGAATACAACTGAATCTTTGAGCTGCAAAAATATTTTGGCTCTACATTTTTACTATTTCATAGCTTATGCTGTGAGAAATTAAGTGATCATGCTGCCAAATGATGTCAAAGAAAAAGGGCAGGTACTGTGTAGTTTTTGTAATTACTAGATTCTGGATTGTATGATTTTTCTGTGTCCCAATATGATGCAGGCATCCAGTTGTACGTAAGAAGCTGCAAGTTTTGTCTTTACATCTGAATATATGAGGATGTTCAAATTCTGAAAATATTTGGAATATAACTTGAATTATTATCAGATATTATCTACCCAAAACTTGGATTAGTTTTGGTGAGATGTACTTACTTCTGTACTGCAACTTCCTCAGCAGCATTCCAAAATAAACATTAGTAGCTGTATTGCATCCTTTTGATTTTCGTTTCATTCATGGATTTGTGTACAGTGTAATGTAAAAGTTGTTTTAATTAGCCATTTAATGGCAAGCTGCATGGCAGATCATAAAACAACCTTCTTGGGTTTTGTTTGTTTTGTTTCTCCCCCAAGGTTTTGCCTTTTCTTGCTCTTGGAGTTGGTGTAGATGATGTTTTCCTCCTGGCACATGCATTTAGCGAAACCGGGCAGAATAAGAGAATTCCATTTGAGGTAATGACAAAATGGGGATTTGGGGAAAGATAAAATGCTTAATGTAGGAAAAGATAACTGTATCCAGAACTAATTTGTAGTGATTAAAAAAGCCCATTTTTTTTTCTCAATAGGTTTCCCTACATTCTGGAAATTCTTATTCCTGACAAAATAGGAAATGGTGGCAATATGTGTGATCCTAGAATGTTTTAGAATGTTCACATTCTTTTTTTCTTTTTTTTTCCCCCCAATAAAATCTTAGATTTATTTTGGTTTAATTTATGGATGTCATATAAAAGCTAATTTACATAATCCAAATTCTGCCCATAATTTCAGTGAAAGTCTATTGTAAATTTAGGAACAAACTCGAATAGGAGTCTGACAATTAAATGATAGAACGCTTTTAATGAAAGAACACAAAAATGTTAAGGTGAAAAGAAAAAAAAGGAGGACAGTGTAGAAAACAAATATTTCTTGTTATTCATATCATCTGTTACCTGTACTTACTTGTTACAGCCATAAATTTCAGTTATTTTGTGTATTTGTCTCTGTGTTTCTTTTCTGATGTTCATAATTGACCATGACATTTCAAAGTGTAACATATTAATGTTACGAAATCTAAGGTGTCCTCACTTTTATGAGCCTTTCCTTTTATTGACCTTTTTACTCTCAGTCCAAAGCTTCATATTCAATGTACAAATCATTTAAAAGCAATTTATGTTTGTCCATTCTCTTTTGTACAAGCAGTGTCTTCCATGTGCCCTTTCCAGCTGCTTTGGCATGCAGGCACTACAGCCTCCCTCTACTAGAACTTCCTTATTTTTCAAAATAGCCTGTTGGTTTGGGAAAGGGTCATGTGTTTATCTTGATTTTTCTTTGTTTTTTGTGTGTGATCCCTGGGTTTTGGGTTGTTTTTTTGTTTTGTTTCATACTACTTCAGGATACGCCTCTATGCTGTTAATACATGCTTGTTTTGTCTGAAAAATGAGGACACCAAGTGACTCCACTGGTGGAAAAAGCATTCTACTTAATTACAGATACGTTACAATGTCAGTACCCATTTAGTTTTGTGTTCTGAAGCTAGAATCAACTTTGATAATGTCCTCTACTCTCAAAAAACGTGAGCACTTCATGTGTCATCAGCTTTTCTCCTGAACAGCACACTTAGTATATTGTTTATTGTCATATACTCTCAAATGCACACTTGTATTCAGAATTTCACTGTAATAATTTTTCACTGTTACTGTGTTATATCTGTATTATGGCCCCTCTGTTTGTGGGACATCACCTTATTCACTTGATTTTTAAGGTATGTCATTTGTTTTGCAGGACAGAACGGGTGAATGTTTGAAGCGAACAGGAGCAAGTGTAGCCCTTACATCTATCAGCAATGTTACTGCTTTCTTTATGGCTGCCTTAATCCCTATTCCTGCTTTACGAGCATTTTCACTCCAAGTAAGTTTATACGCTATTTTGTTGGCTCTTATGCACAGTCCCATTTGGAGGACCAGTGATGATACCTGCTAGTCATTCAGTGCTGCTGCAGTTTGCCGAAGCAGTGTGTGATCCCTGTTTACCATAGATCTGGGTAATAACAATTGCTGTCTGCCCTTGGTTCTGCTTCTCCCACTTCTCAGGCCTGCAGTCCCTTGCATCCTGTTAGCAGGCGAAAGAACACCCTGCCCCCATTACAGCTGGATTGACTGCAAAAGCCAAGATGTATGCAACTAAGCAGAAACAAGTCTCCAGAAAGATTTGTATTCTTGAGTCAAGAGGAGTAGACTGTCCTGTAGTGTGTACTGTAACATTTCTCAGTAGGAATTTAATAATTTCGTTCACATTTGTCCAATTTGCTGCTCTTAAAAACTATAACCAAAGTGCAATGATGGCAGCGAATATGCATTTGTGATATTAATTATTACTGTAGCAATTTTTACTGCCTTACTCCCAGTGTAATTTTAGCAAACTTGGAGAAAACTTCAACAATTTTATGGTCCAACTGCTTTGAGAGAAAATGTGAATTTTATGTGCTGAACCACGTATCGCTCACTCTCCTGTTCTCTCCTTGTCTTCTTTTACTTGTTTGTGATAAGGTACCTTCAGAAATGTGATACATTAGGGATGCTGGAAAAAGCTTTCTTCTAAAAGCAAGGGCTCTTTGAAGAAAGCTTTGGGAGTTTCTTCCCTGACAAAAGCAATTTATAGCACAGTTTGACCTTGGTGCAGAGCAGGGAAACTGTACTTTCTCAGTAGTTATTTTTTCTTCTGCTGTAGCCTTGTTCTCCAATCATTTTTCATGCTTCTTGAGCCTTTGGCTACCCAGAGGAAGCAAGGGCTGCAATTTTTCTTAATATATGTGAAAATTATTGCTGTTTTTGGAGATTTAAGTATGCCTGCATTAAGCTGTAAAATGGTAAACTGTTTGCAATTGCAGTTATGTTTCCAATAAGCATTAATAATTTGTTTACTATTTCCTTCTGAATTGGCAATTTGGTAGTGAATAATAAAGTAAAAGCTTCGTTGGATTTCTGCGTTGCTTGGCACACATCTGTGGCAACTAAAGCTAGATCCTTCTTCTGAATGGTTAGCAATATTTAGCTCTGTTGATTTGCCAAAGCCTACATATCTTCTCTTACAGGTGATGTAGCAGCGAATTGTTTTATTTTATGGCAAAGACCAGTGTCAATACGTGAAATATTTTGGAAGTGTTACTTCTTCTATTGGAAGAAGTTATTTCTGTCTCCTCAATCTGTGGCCCAATTTCAAACATTCAACAAGTACCTTAAGCAGCAAACAGGAGACTGGAGATCTCCACCAGGAATCAGAGGAGAAGGCTTGTTTTGTCAGGCTTTGTAGTACCTCTGCTTTAGAGAAGTTACTTCAGCCTAAGTGTATCTCCTAAGAAGTACTCAACAGAGATGAGCCATTTTGTCCTAATGGTACTGCTAAGCTGTTGAGTGGGAGTCACCAAATGAATTCTTTGTTATCCGATCAAATTTTGCTCAGCCTTTCTCTCTTTCAGTCTTCACATCAGGACATGATTAGTTCCTTTGGGACATCTGTTTGTGTGTAATTGTTTCTGTTACTGTACTCTAAGTTACAGTTACAGACTTTACTAAAATCTATTCTTTTTGCCTGCTACCATGCTGTAGACTGTCAGAGAAAGTTCAGAAAATGAAGTCTGCATAGCAAAATGACAAAAAGTTTCCAGTGAGATTTCAACATACTCATGTATGAACATGTTGATATTCAGAATAAAAACGTCACGATCGAAGTACTTTTTAAGGCAGTGATTAATATTGAATCTATGTGTAGGAACATTTGGGTGTCCAGAAATTGTTTGAGTTGCTCAATCTTTTCTCACATGCACCTGTAATTTGTCTTTGCTTGCACATAGTAACCCCTTATATGTATATAAAAGATGAAAAAAAGGGCAAAGAAAGGGCAGCTGGAGACCTGTAATGGGGATTTATTGATGCTAGACAATATATATAGCTAATATGTATATAAGTTAGGAACCATTAAAATAACATCCTTTGTTGTTGGAAAGGAACATCTATTACTTCCTTTGCCTAGCTTCACCAGGTAAAATCAAAATTGGGTGATGCATTAATCACAGCATTCAGAATCAGATAACCCTGAGAGATTTGGGTGGGTGGTCTGTATTTATATATGGATTTCTTAATTTACAGTCTTCGTCCTCCCTCTCCTACTTACTCAGGCTTGTTTAAACAAGAAGTCCTTGCCGTCTTTGATAGCTTCCTAGCAAGACTTAGGAAACAATGAAATACTGCATTTACTTTTCACAGACACTGCCTTCTTCTCATCTAGATAGTGGATTTTTAACAGATGGGCTTAAAAAAAGGATTCCTCTTGACCTTGTTTTGGTCTTCATTCACTTTTCTTAAGACATTGCAAGATAATTGTCAAAGTTTCCATAACTTCTGAGGCCAAATATCTGTAAAATAACCCAGCTGCTGAGGGAGAATAAATGGTTTCCTGCATCTGCAAGCCCAACTTTTAGTTTGAGACTCACGTTTTGAGTATCAATGCTTTCTTCTTTCTCAGATTCTGTTCTGTTCTGCCAGCTAGAGCAGTTCGTTGATACCCGTGAGTTGTTCATTTACTTTATGGAACTAAAACACTCCCAAGTCTGATGTTATCTTGGGAGTTTACTACAGTTAGCTCTTGCTGCGTTTTAAAAAATGGGAATCAGTCCTTTTGAAAGTAAGATTTTAAAATTTAATTCCATTATGCAAGTAGGGACTGGTTTAGTCTTAATTTTTTTTTCATTTGTTGATCTTATTAGCCCCTTATTTAAGCAGTTTCAGGGCTTTGAGATGCTGAAAATGTCCCAAATAGTCAGTCACAAGAATCACCTGTAGGATTGCTCAGGACTTCGAAGGAGTAGGTCCTGAGTTTTCAGATGTGTTTCATTTCTTAAAATTATGGCCGAGGAGGAAGTTATCTGAGAAACCCACTGAAAGTTTTCAAAGTTTGCAGTAGGAGTGTCTTAACATAGCCCTTTGTTCTGAGTATAAATGAAGGAAGGGAAGGCAGAATGTGGGCTTGCTTGGGCTGAATTCTTTCCTTAGACAATCTGTTCAGGCACTATTATGGCATAAATTCTGAGCAGGAAAGAGAAGGTACAGCTTCGCAAAAATTCATCTAACTCTGTATGCTTACAAGAGAAACTTCCTCCCCTAGCAGCAGAGGAGTGGTGTGGATTCAGTAATGAGCAGGGGTGGAACTTTTCCCAATGAGTCTTAGCAGTAACTTTTTCCCTCACCATAAGGATCTCAAGTTTTTTCCTTAAATGTAAAAGTGCATTACCAGGTGGTGGTGGTGGGTTTGTGGAGAGAAAGAATGTAAGTTTTCAAGCTCATTCAATTACCTTACTCTGCTGAAGTGGTTTGTCCCCCTCCTGTTGCCCACGTCATTTGCCTTTCCCTGCTCCTAACACAAGAATTTAACAAGCAAAATTAAAGCCTAAGGGAAAAGGGGCTGGGGGGGTGACAAGGGGGATCCAAGTCTGTAGGCTGTCAGGAGGGAGTTGCAGATAGGCAGCAGTAGGGTGGAAGTTTCCCTGACAGACCTCCTCGTCTGTTCATCACCTCTGGCTATGCAGCACACCCGTTCTCCTTGGGTGGGCTGCCAGGAATGGCACATAGCAGTACATACCTTCAGTGGGGCCCCAGCCTACCAGCCTGGCTCTCCTCTCCCTTGCTGCCTCCAGCACAGACTGCCATTCTTCTGTCTCCGTTAACAGTTGCAGCAGCAATAATATTTTTAGGCTGTGCATTATGAAAAGATGCAAAAAGTGGAGCATGTTTCTCAGGAAGTGACCAACATTTTTTTCTGATTAATGGAATTTTTTTGCTACTCTCTGATCTTATTTCACTGAATGCCTTCATTTTACACCCTTGAGTAGGCCCCATTTTATCCCTTCTAGGACTAATGTTACCTTTGTTGGTTTCTCAAGGAAAAGGTCTGAAGCCCTTCCCCATTTGACCATTCATCTCTGAAGGGGTGAGAGAAGATGCTCTGTCCGCAAAAATGCTAAGCATGCTTTCAGCTTTGGTGCTACTAACAGATTTCCTGTACTCTGGGAGCTCTGCTACTACAGTTTTTTGTGGGTGCTTTACCAATCAATGCAATTGTTACAGGTATTGCCATGATTGGATTTCTCGTATGTTCCCACTCCCACCCACCAGATGTCTAAATAGTATTGGGAGGGGAAGTGGTGGCCGATGCATCTGGTCAGAGATTGAGTCAGCCCTCAACAGTTCTTCCTTTCTTCGCCTTATAAAGTCACAGGGTATTTTTTGATGGGACAACAAGCTAGAATTGACACAAGAAAAATATTTTCTGTATTTAACTGCAAAAACTGAGAACTGTGACATCCTTGAAATGCTGAGGAAGTGGGTGAAGGAGAGGTAGTGTGCATTATATAGGAAGTGTGGTGTTAAACTGGAATCTATTTAAGTACAAATCAGAACAGAGAGGATTGTTTAAAAATACTTCACTTGCAGGGTTAGTACATCAACACTGGGATGGCACAATGGAAAGTCTAGTTGTTCTAAAAAGAGATGCCATACTAATAGGCAGACTTACTGTGTGTTATTGGATTAGTTTTGATGATTCTTAAATAGTCAAATGTGAATATAACTAACTTTAGTGGCCTCCCTACCATACACTTAAGTATTAATTGTCATGTTTAGTGGCATTTGCGATTCAAGGATGTTGGGGTCTACAAAGGGAACTGATAAGACCTGAAATATTTGCAGTTTATGGAGCAGGAACAGAGGACTTTGGTTAGCTTTTCAGCCGAGCTGGGAAGAGTAAGAATTACTGAGTCAGACCTCCTGTTTTTTCCAAATCTCAATAAATCTTAGCTGATCCTTGATAGAAGATCTTGGTTAGGCACTACTAATTATTCATGTTGTATGGGTGATTCAACCTTCTCTGGTTTAGCAGCAATAAAGCAAGCAGTTGTATGAACTAGGTCCAACAAACACCTTGCCTGCAACAGCAGCCATTTGTTTTTCTGACAGATTCAATTAATTCTAGAGAGGATCAAAAGGAAATAACTTAATTTTAAAGTCTTGGCTATGACCTTACATACCTTTCTGTGTGTATATTTATAAATCATGAAATAGTCATTGGATCTTTTCTCTCAAAGATGGCTTAATACTAATTTGGCTTTAAGTACTAGGCAAATTCTGTTTTAGTAGTTATGTCTACAGACAACTAGCAGGACCAAAATCTTACTTCAGGCAGGCTGGAGACAACAAAAGAGAAACACAAATAAAAAACAAGCTTGTATACAATATATTTATGATTTAAACAACTGGAAAATATTTAGATAACTAGTTGATTCTGTCATTCTCAGAAAAGTGAAAACAGTATATTTTTTTATTGTACTTTGACAGCACCAACACTCTAAAAATCACCCAGTGTGTTAGTACTTTGATTTTTAATGATAAAGAGACACAAAAATAAAAGTCACATTATTTAGCCAATTTATATTATTGATTTGACATCTAAGTCAAGAATTCTTAAAACATGGACTTTGGATATCACATCTTTTGAGCTGCCAATTTTGAGGCCTGATTTTTTAACAACAAAAGCAGCCATTCGTTTATTTTAGAAAAATGAGGGCCTACTTATATCAGATCAGTGACTTCATTTTTGTAGCTCAACTTTTGTTCTTTTTTTATGATTGTTTTAACCCAAGCAGTCATTACCTCAGAAGTGACAAGTGGAGGCACTTGATAGTTCATGTGATTTCCTTACACATGAAACTGGGCTACTATTGACATGGCTACTGCTTATCTAATGGGTAAAATATGGGGATTTCAAGGGTTTTTTCCACCTGTTGATGGCTCAACTGTTTTTTTTCACAGTGTCTCTCCTACTCTTACAAGTATCTTCCAGTCCCATCTGTGCCCGGGCTTTCCATTTGTGATGACTAGTGCTCCTAAGAATTCTGCATTACAAATAAATGCTATTAATAATAATGATAGATGCTGCACCCCATATGTTTATGGAGATTCTCTGGGAATCTCTGTGTGGGAAAGGGTTTAAAGTATGGTTTGAAAGGGGGTGGGTGGGGAGGTTGGTTTTTTTAATTACGTAATGCTTGCTTTACAAATTAAACCAAGTATTCTTGTTCCAATTTAAGATGTATTCTTGTTCTAATTTAAGACTAGTTATGGTAGACTGGCTCATTAATCAAGTTCTGTTAAACACAAGCATATTAATATATAGATTTACTGCATGGTATGGGATTAATCTTGATTCTCCATTAAAAATAATCCCTGATAAACCAAAAATGTTGCTCTTTTTGGCTAGACTTCTAAGTAAGTACATCAAGTGTGTAATATTTTACTAACTAGATCAGTTTCATTAATTTACTTAAACCTTTATTTCATTTCTGATTTAGTAACCTGCTTTAATGTTACTGTGATGCTTAAATTACTTCAGATCCCTTAAATGTGAGAACTTCAGTCTGTAGTTTCAGGTTGTTTTTGCTCCCATCTGTTTTCACTGTGAGACTCTAAATATGGCAGAATCTCATGCAAAAGTATGATTTGTTGACTCGGTTTTTCCACTTAAAAAAACATCGCCACATCTCCAGGCACAGATGCATTAAAATAACACGAAGGTTATTATTAAAAGAAATTCATTGACTACAATATGCCTGCCATAATGGAAAGGGAATGTGAAAGTATATCTGCCAGTTTCCTCAGGGAAAAGCTTGAAAGCATCTGTCAGGTTGACATGATAAATGGGTGAACGGATGAGAACTGAAAGGAAGTTTTATGCTTTGTAAAGCTGATGCCCTACATGAAGCTTAGTAATGACATCACTTCTCCTATGATTAATTTCTAGGCAGCAGTTGTGGTGGTATTCAACTTTGCTATGGTTCTGCTGATTTTTCCTGCTATCCTGAGCATGGACCTTTATCGTCGAGAAGACAGGAGACTGGATATATTCTGCTGTTTTACAAGGTGGGAACATGTGATGGGTTGATGTATGAGGTGCATTCTTTTTGTGGTCAGGAGTGGGAGTTCTTCATTGTAGCAAGGTCAATATGTTGTTGTTGTGATTTCATTGCTAGTGATTGACTTTAATTTGCTACCTTTGTTTTTACCTGACTGAGGGGAAAAGTTAAAATAGGCACAAATCCTTCATTCATACTTACGTTCATTTTGACCGTTGGAAGACAAGATTTTGAAAGCAGATAAAAGTTCCATGCTTTAGGAATATCTTCAAGTATTTTTTAGAATGTTACGGGGTACCGCAAGCTGTCCAGTGCTAGGTAGTATTGGGTAATCTTAGAAGACTGTACATAACTAAGGGTCCTGAGAAGCCTTACTTACAGTTAATAAGTATGTGCTAATTTTTATGATTTTTATGCCTTTAAACTTAAATACATAAACATAATGTATAAATTGTAAAATGACTTCCCCTTATCTGAGTTTTTCATAGGAATATGAGGAGTGCAGGGTGATCGGTACCATAACAGGATAATGCTAAATAAAGTTCCTATTGCAATAGTAGTTCAGAATGGTAATACTGCCATTCTAAAGAGTGTATGCACAGACACTGACAGACGGCCAGCTCTGAGCGTAGAATCTGGCTAGGAGAAGTCCACTGTCATGAGTGGAGCCTCTGCTTAGAAATTAAGCATGTTTTCTACCTTAGTTTTTGCTTTTGCCTGCAATGAAGAGGATCAGCTACATTTCTACACGTGTACTCTTACTGTCATAACCAGGATGTGGAGAATCCGCCTTGTGTCATCTCAGGCTTATACACCCACCTAGCAGCTGACACAGTTTGACATTTTAATTTTAGCGTTGAAGAGAGAAAGCACTTTCCTAAATTTGTTTTTGAGGGAGTGGTTAGAACAGGGAATTGATCACAAGCCAAGACTCCTGCTTTCTATTTCTGATTCAGTTGTAATTTCAGTAGATGGCCTAATGTGTTTGAATTTTGGAGCCCTGATTCTCAGAAATGCAGGGCAATCAGACCTTATCTTTATTTCCTTATCTCAAGTTTCACCAAGTGTGTATCAGAATTCGGGCCCGTTTACATATGAAGAAATGCACTTAATGAGAGCTTGCTTTGTTTAGGTAGGCAACTTTCTGAATTCCTCATGTTTTTATAGGGTTTGTCCACTTACTGAAATATCTCTTATACTGTTTTCTATCATCAATTTGTCATTTCTCATTTACTGGAGGAGTTTTGTGTCTGATACTTTTTTTATAAACTAGGTATTTGTTAGGGTCTTGCATAGACTAAAATAAAGGGAATGCTTCAATTATTCCTGAAATTCTGTCTCTTCATGTTCCTCATCTTTCCTAGGAATTAATCCTTGCGTATGTTTACTTAATTTTTAAAACATTCAGTCAGTGTATGGCAAGTGGTTCCACCCTGCCTCACAAAAGTCTGAGATCTTATCCAGAAGGCCCAAATATTATTTAACAATTACTTTAATAGTTCTAAACAGCAGAACTCAGTATGTCAGGTGTTTACATTTTGATCTAAATAGCTTAATTCTCAGCGTGGGCACTTAAATGCAAACTCACACACATAATTGTGCGTTCAGACTGTGTGCAACTTCCAGAGTTTTGACCTGATCAGCATGTGTAATTAATGGAGTGGTGTGGGTAGATCTCAATGTCTTCAGATAGATTCTGGCTCCTTCTTTCCCGAGCACAAGTGTGCACATATTCTCAGAGATGCACACTTCAGAGAAATATTTCCTAAAGCTCCAGAGTAAAATTTGCATCAAAGCCTTACACTTAATTAATATAAACCATCTAATAGTAGTAGAAGCAGTCTCAGATGGAAGCAGGTTATCCTATCTAGTCTGATAAAGATCTATCAAAATGCAAACAGATGTTTTTCTCTTTTCTTATAGTCCGTGTGTCACTAGAGTGATCCAGATTGAGCCTCAAGCATATGCAGAAACCGACAATACTTGCTACAGTCCTCCACCCCCATACAGCAGTCACAGTTTTGCACATGAAACTCAGATTACAATGCAGTCTACAGTGCAGTTGCGCACAGAATACGATCCTCATACACAGGTATACTACACCACAGCGGAGCCTCGCTCAGAAATATCTGTGCAGCCAGTGACAGTGACGCAAGATAATCTTAGCTGCCAGAGCCCAGAAAGCACAAGCTCGACGAGGGATTTGCTTTCCCAATTCTCAGACTCCAGTATGCATTGCCTTGAGCCACCCTGTACGAAGTGGACGCTCTCATCTTTTGCAGAAAAGCATTATGCTCCATTCCTCCTAAAACCAAAAGCTAAGGTAATCAGGGACCTCTTTACCTGTTTTTCAAAAACAGATTTCTGCATTGCCCGTTAGTGAAATTATCCTAGCAGTGGTATTAAATATAAGGAATAAATAGAATTCTTTTGGAATGACAGTTCTTAATAATTTTCCAGCTAATTTCATACTTCAGAAGTTTTATCTTGTGTGTGCTTTTGAGACATACTTTTGAAATACAAGTTATGAGTTAGGGCTTTCATGACTTTCAGTAACATAAGCTTGTGAATAGTGAAATTAAAGCCACTTTTAAACTTTGTTATGATATAAATTTCTCATCTGTGATGCAGAGCCCCTTCAATAAAGCACAGATGAGCTTAGCCTTGTAGTGTGCATGTGTATGAAAAAAAAAAAAGAAGAATAAAAGTGTTAAAGTAGACGGATGGGTGTTAATTTTGAGCCTGGCTTTGTAGTGTGCCATTATGAATTGTTAGTTTCCTTTAGAAACCTAAAACAAAATGCATTTCGATTTTCTGTTGCAGATTGTGGTTATTTTTCTTTTTCTGGGTTTACTTGGGCTCAGCCTTTATGGAACTACCCGGGTGAGAGATGGACTAGATCTCACAGATATTGTACCACGGGAGACACGGGAATATGACTTTATTGCCGCACAGTTCAAGTACTTTTCATTCTACAACATGTATATTGTGACACAGAAAGCAGACTATCCAAATGTCCAGCACTTACTTTATGAACTTCACAGAAGTTTCAGCAATGTGACATACGTTTTGTTGGAAGAGGATAGGCAGCTTCCCAAAATGTGGTTGCACTACTTTCGAGACTGGCTGCAAGGTAAGAAGGAACTGCATGAACTTCTCTTAACTGTACAGTAGTAACCACTTGCTACTAATGCTCCCCTCTTTGAATATAGTTGCACAGTAAAGGACTGCAAGCAGGAGGGAGAATGCCAAGGTACTGATCCAAACTTGCACATTGACTCGCTGTTTCTCCAATAGGTCGCTTAAATTCTTTGTGGCTAAGTTTACTCCCCAGTAAGACAGTTGAGAAACTTTAAGAGATTATGTCTGTGAGAGGCCATCTCATGCCATTAATTTCTAAGCAGCTAATGAGGAGTTAGCTTTATAATTAATGGCCAAATACAGCCCACTGTCTTGGGAAAATAAATGTTTGCTGGATGTTTTGAGAACAGTAAATGAAAACTCCCCATCCAGCAATGTATTTTAGCACAGACTTAACTTTCAGCATGTGAGTGATCCTGTTGGCTACAGCTGGGACTGCTGGCACGAAGAAAATTCAGTGTGGCTTATGTCTTTTACTGGATTGGGAATTTACTATACCTTCTAGATTTCCAGTCCAGTATCCTCACTCTTTCTATGCTGCTGCTTTTTCTGTGCAGAACTGCAGTGGGGCAGGGGGAGACAAGAGGAGGCATGGCCTTTCAAGTGCTGTGATGATAATTCTATTGAAGTCATCTTATTAAAAGATATTAAAGATACTATAATTACACATGTTGACACAAATAACTGTTTTTTATTTAAAATAAATAGTACTGCTATATTTCAGCAAATTCTGCCCAGGAGTACTTCTGTCCTACCTCTGTCTCTCTGTTGGAAGAATCTCCAGGAAGCTTTTGCCAACAGAAAAACAAATTGTGCTGACCTAGTGAGACTGTAAATTTTAACCGTAACTGTTTACAGATTTCCAGTGCAGCCAGTGATTCTTAGAGAACATGTAGGTAACTGCCAGTGTTTGTGGTATTTTTTTCCTTCTGAAGATCTGCTGCGCAATATTAGGAAAGCAAATGCATCTAAGTAACGCATCTAAACCAAGTGATACATTTCCTGTGTGTTTAATGCACTGATAAATAATGCAAAGCAGTATTTCAGCTATGAGCTTTGGGTTTTTAAATAGTTTTTAAATATATTGGATCCATTCATTACAGTCTGCTAACTGGAAGTTTTACTTAAAATTTTTTTTTTAAAAAGCATATTGAACTGTAAGAGGAGGTATTACTGGCAGGAAGAAAATTCAACATTGCTTAGATGTTTTGCTGGATTGGAATGTTAGTGTACTTCCTAGATTTCTAAGCAAGCATCTTTCTACTTGCTTTTTCAAATTCTCTTGTACCTCTGCTGCTTATTGTATTTCTTTTGTGGGTATTTTTTGTTGTTGTTCCAAACAGTCAGAAAAAATGTGTCTAGTGTCTCCACTTCCACCTTCCCCCCTTTCCCTTCCTTCTTCCCCCAAACCTGTGGGGGAGACAGAAATCTGAGATCGTGTTCTCAGCACAATCTGCCAACAATAGAGTTGGGAAGAAGTGTCCTTGGATCTGCTCCCTTGCTGGCTTCTCAGAGTGAAACGCTGGAGGCTAGCCCACTTGGTGTTGCTCCCAGTGGTGCCCGCTTTCCCACTGCCCCTCTCTCAGGCCCACCAAGTACTTTCCCGAACCTCTTCCACTTTGGATGCCTCTGTCTTCTTTGTAATCACCTCCTTGTGCTAAGGACTGTTTGTGTGGCCCTGGCCCTGTGCCAAGGGCCCACATGTCTCCTTCTCCATGCTGTATGTCCATGTTCATATGTGACCTTTCTAGATCTGCTCTTCTGTTAGGGGTGTTCCTGTTCTCCCTGCCCATAGTTACATTTCCCCTTCCAGCCCACATTAGCCTGACTGTCCTTCTGCCTTGTCCTCTGCTTTTCTTCCACTAGAGGAGCTGTGAGTATTGCTGGTACCCTGAATATACTGATGGAGTGCATGAAGCTAAAATGTTATGCTGGAATGGTCAGGGAGACTCCAGGAGGCAGTGACTTGCAGTGGTGGTTCAAGTGGATGTGCCAGCTCTGTGACAGAAGGTGCATTGCTTGGCTCGTTGATCACCCACAGCTTTAAAATTAATCATTATGATTACTAATTAGCATTTAAGTCTGTGTCCTTACCCCTCCTCCCCACCTTCCCCAAAAGGAGCACAAATTAACCAGATGCTTTTTAAAGATGTAGGGTTGTCTTCGCAGTGTGATACTGCATTTACAAAGCTGGAAACAAGAAGGATATTGAGATGTATCAATAGAAAGAAGTCATGTTATAAAATGGTACAGGGCATTGATTTAGTAGGGGCTAATTAAATTGTTATACTAGAAGCTGCCATTCTTGTCATAGTTAGGGAATTATCTCAAGGTGCAGACACTAACAGAACAACACCTGATCGTTACCAACTGGGGCTGACACTGAGGGAGTAAAGGGGAGGGAAGCTGAAAACAGAGTTTACAAACAAGGTACAGTTTTTGGCTGGATTCAGGGAGGATCCCTGAGGTGGGAACAGTTCAATTCGTGCATTTTTACATGCTGGAGGAGCAGGATAACCAAGTAGGGACAACTTTGAACTTCATGGCTAATTCCTGCCAACTTGACTGGGAATTCAGTGCTAGAGATTAATGGCTCAAAATGGTCTTCTGACATGCACACATTTGGCTGGCAGAATGAGGGAAGCAACAGCACATAAAAGTATTTTTTATCAAGAAGGCATCCTTAGTCTTAGCTGTACGTTTCTCCTTGTTTACTAGCCCTCAGCCTAACGCACTTTGTTTTTCAGAGGCTCCCTTATATTTTGCTTTCTGGTATCAATATCATATTAGCCTATTTTCTGTTCCCGAAAATGCAACAGGAGAAGAGTTAACAGTAATCATTCACTTAGACTGGAAATCTTAACATTATTTTTGTAGGTGACTGAATGTAAATGAGGTAGCTTGAATTCCCTGATGGCTTGTAATTAGGCTTGTTCTTGCAAAGGGTAATCTTATCTGGTGTTCCATGGTGCCAGCTGTTCACATGAGTCAGTAGGATTTCCTTCTTCACCCCCATTCTTGCACCCCACATAATTTCGGGGGATTTAATTTTCTTCTGAAGCAAAAGTGACTGCTGATATGAAAAAATCCTCTAGAGAAGATATTTTTTTAATTCCCTTAATTTTTATAACTTTTCTTTATAAAGAAGTCAACATGGTACTTTTATCTTTTTGCCTAGAAACGTTTAATTAATCCCATTTATAAAAGATTAAATGTCTTTTAAAACATTGCTATCAACAGTTTATAACAGAGGTACTGTTTGCCTTGAAAGCAGTAACTGCTATTAGTTTCAAAACGTTATGGGAAATTTTAATTATTGAAATTTTGAAATTCTTTGGAAATTTAAGTGCAACTGTAGTAGTTTCTTGATATTCTTTCTGCAGACTTTCAGCAAGGTCAGTAATAAAATAACCCAGAGCGTAAAGTGCTTAAGCCAGCTGAGAAATAAATAAAAGGGAGCAGAGTTTGAGGGATGACCAAATTTGTGAGAACAGATGCAAGAGAGCTGAGGTTTCACACGCTGCAGTAATGTTAAATGTACATGCCCTTTTTTGATCTACCTTGCAACCACAAATTGGTATGTTAACATGCCAATGTATACATTTGTTATTGTGTGTCTGTAGAGCCCCCTGGCATTGGCTGGATGTTAGTCTGGAAGCTCTGCCTCCATATGCTGTCTGTGATAGCAGTTTCTGTGCTCCTCTTGCTGAAGGGAGCCATTTTTACTGTAAGTTAAGCTGTTCTTTGGTGGTCTCCTTTCCCATGTGCTTTTCTGACAGCCTTCTTGTAACCCCCCAAAGTCATCCCTCACATGACTGATAAAATGGCACAGATGCTCTCACTTGGTCACTTTCTGAGAGACTCACATGGAGTTGAACTTGGCACAGGAGGGATGGACTGGTATTTTTGCATGTCCTAAGCAATGTTTTCCCCTCTCCGAGGGCACCAGCAAACAACACTTTTTTGAAGTGGGGCCTCAAAGTCATTTGGTGATGCCAGAAAACCTGAGGGCAAGCTGTCCTCCTCCTGGGCAGGTGCTGGAGGGCTGCATGCAGAGATCTGGCAGGCTTCTTTCATCACTTGGTTCTCAGCCTGTTGGCTTACGAGTGGGTACAATTTGGCAGCACAACACGGAAGGCAGTTTTCTAAGGGAGAGGAGATGAATTTGTAAATGGGAGCAGGTACTCCAGCCTGGAGGCGGCGTTGGCCGGGTGCTTTCTGTCTTCCAGTGCTCTTATCTCCATACAGCTGTAACTAGCCTATCTGATCTGTAATGACGGTTTTCATTACAGCTCCTCAGCACAGCTGCAAGGTGGGTTGGTGATTTCCTCCATCGCCACTCCCCCAGCCTTTTCCTTTCCTTCCCTTCCCTGGACATGCGGTTTGTCATCTGCTTGCACAGAGCCTCCTTGTGCTGGGCTGTGGCTTCCTGTACTAAATCTGATCCAAATTTGTGCTGTGAGGTATTCCCTCCCCCTTGAAGGGTGGCAAGGAGGAAAATAACAGTTGAGAGTGAATAGGTGTTGGCTGTGATCTTTACATGTGCTGGCAGCAGATCCCACGACTTGTATTAGCTGCACAAGTTGAACAGATGGAACAAATTGACAAAATCGTGTTCACTCACGCTGTGCTGAAGGAGCAGCTGAGTTGCTGTTTGAAGTTGAAAGTTTGAGCGTGCGTTTTTTTCCCCTTGTAGTGGAATTTCTGCTTATATCGTAGAAGCTATTGTCTCAGTGCTCTGCAGTAGCCTAAAACAGTTAATGAGAGCGGTGTGTGTCCTCCTCTGGCTTAGTGCACTCAGCCAGGGTTTTGGTGAGACAGAGAGGAGTATGGAGCGTGTTTCCCTTGTAGATAACAGACTAAATGCCTCCTCTGGTTTTAAGTCCACGGTAGGCAGTGAAGTTGGATCAGGGCTGAACTCAGCCCTTTTCTGTCCTGGCAGCATCCAGGTCAGGGTGAGAAGACTTCAGCTTTGTTTTGAGGAGGATGTGTATGAAAGAGGTGAAAAATGAAAATATGCTTATGTAGTCTTGAGTGTGATGATTCTGGAATCAGGGAAAACACTTCTTATTCTAGACAAGCTTAACTCTTCCTCATATACTTCTCCAAGCAGAGTGCTAGGTCGCTGTCAAAAGCTCACGCTGTCAAAAGAACACGGGACTAGAGGGTCCTAATCCCATCCAAGATCTCCTCTTTGCCTTGAGGGGAAGCTGGTTTACACCAGTGCACATTGCGTCTGCAGCTTGCTAGCTCAGCTTTGGTGGTCTGCACAACATGGTAGGCTTCTCTTGAGGCTTCTCCTTTGCACTTCCTTGCTTCCCTTGACTTTTTTTGGGCAAAATACTGGACACGCGGCTGGTACTTTTACATTCCCACACACTGACAGTGAATGAGGAGCCCCAAATTTACAAGGCAGGATGTGGGTGATTTTATTCCTGATTCAGCTGTGAAAAAGAGTCATTATTCCTTCCTCCTACTGAAATCTGTTTTTAAGTGTGATTGCTTACCTGCTTGTACTGTCTTCCTTCCTCTTGCCTCCCTTAACTCTTCAGGACTTCAGGATGCATTTGACAGCGACTGGGAAACTGGGAAGATCACTTACAACAATTACAAAAATGGATCTGATGATGCTGTTTTGGCTTACAAACTCTTGGTACAAACAGGCAACCAAGCAAAGCCCATTGACATCAGCCAGGTACTGTATTAGAATCCATACTGGTTTACACAGTTATCAGGAGCGGGGGGAAATGCAAAGAACACGTCATAGTCTTTTTTCATCTTAATGAATTGAATTCCCTGAATTACACTTTACTGCATTGCCTCAATGACTTTGCTGAAGCCACTTGTTAGCTGCAGACTGGCCTGTGTTGCGAAGTGTTCAAAATCAACACTGGGAATGTCTGCCCTTGATTATTACTGGTTGGCATGTGTTCAGTGCCACTCCAGTGTCAGATACACTTGGTTTCCACTGAAAATGTTGTAAAAAATGCTTTGATGTATCCATAAGTAGATGTATGGAGTCTGGTCCATGCCAGGCAAAACCGAAGTTAGCCTTGTTGCCCGAAGTGGCATTGTTTCTGATTTGAATCAGATTGCCTTATAGCGTTGACCTTTGCTTAGCTTTCTGCTGTGGCTTTGGATCTAGCATTTGCAATTATTTGGTTAGTTCCTACCAATTCATATAGAACATAACATTTTAAAAAATATGTTGATGAGTGATAGTGGAAAGGGACTGAAATCGTTACATGCTGTTATCATATTCTTGTACCATCATCACTAAATACAGCTATACTGCTATAGGACTAAGAGTGGCAGTTGTTTGAGCTGCCTAAATAAAATACACCTGAGGTTCTTTTGCAAGGTTATCAAAGCATATGACTCCATTTGCTGTAGCCACTGGTAAGTGGAAACGCATTAAGTTTGACTCGTTACACTAAGACTATATTTCAAGCCTCTAAGAGGAGATTCTGCAATAACCTAACTTCTCCTCTCCTAGAGCCATCATTGACTTGCTGTGCTTTCAGGCAGAAAAATAGTCTTTCTAACGAGCTTCTTAGCAGATCTGCTTATTGTCTTTCTTTTTTTCCTGGCATTAAAGGTGACAGATTTACCGAGTACATTGTTCAAAGTTACTATGGTGTGTAAAACACACTGCTGTATAGCAACATGCAACATGCTGTCAGGTCTGAATGAAGAAGCTTCAGCTATGAATTAAGCAAAGAAAGGGAGCTGAAGAGAAAACCTTCAGTGAGATTTTGTTTAGCAGAGTGTACCAGGTACGCTGTGGAACAAATACGATTGGACTGCAGCTGCTGATACAATTTCCTGTGCCTGGGAGGGAGAAAAGTGCGGTGCACCCACAGGGACTGAGCGCTGTACTGTGCAGTTCCAGAGACAGCTTGAAGACATACAGTTGTTGCATATCCTGTGGACTAATTGAATCCAGATCCTTGGAATCCAGCTTTTTTTTTTTTTTTTTTTTAACTGCTGTCACTGTTGTTTTTCATTTCATTAAAAAGACCTGAAACTGGATCCGAGCCAGAATTTTAAATAAACAAAACAAAAAGCCCCAGTAATACTTTTCACCCACAGTTGTTGCATATCCTGTGGACGACTAATTGAAGATCCTTGGAATCCAGCTTTTTTTTTTTTTTTTTTTTTAACTGCTGTCACTGTTGTTTTTCATTTCATTAAAAAGACCTGAAACTGGATCCGAGCCAGAATTTTAAATAAACAAAACAAAAAGCCCCAGTAATACTTTTCACCCACAGAGTCCTCTGTGAGAGCTCTAGCTGTGCAGGACTTGGGTACAGAACCCTAGAAGCGTACCACTGCTGTTTACTCTACGGATGCATTTGCCCACAGTGACCCAAATAACACAGGGCACTCGTCTGCTTTCTTGACGCTGGGCATTTTCTGAATACATAGGTCATAGGAGGCAAGTGTTAGCAAAATTTATACAGATGTTGTTTTATTTTTATAGCTCTCCTCCATTTACTGGGTGGCATTTCCTTCAGTGTTAACAACAGAGGTTAACTGCACACAGACGTGTATAGGGACTCTTGCCAGGTTTTCTTTCCCTGTCTTTAAATATGTTTCTCCAGCTTGGTTGTTTTTCACTCTTGGCTGCAGGCTTTCAGAATTTGAATTTAATTGGTTCAGTCTATTCTGGAACCGTCTGCTGATTTAGTGGTTATTATAAATATTATATGAGTATTAATTTATAAATAACCTCTTTCTACTGTCACTGTAGTTTTTTAGATGGTTTTTTTCGCTGTCAAACAATAGTTGGCTGATGAGTCACTTGCAGTGAGATTTCATGCTTTTTTCCTTTTCCTCTCCTATATGTGTGTTGCATCTTCAGGCCATTTGTTGAAAGCTTTACAGCAGAAGCCCTGAAAGCAAAACTCATACTGAAAGGCTTCTAATTTTTTCCATTTTGCAGTTGACTAAACAGCGTCTGGTGGATGCGGATGGAATCATTAACCCAAATGCCTTCTACATCTACCTGACAGCCTGGGTTAGCAATGACCCTGTGGCCTATGCTGCCTCACAAGCCAACATCCGGCCTCACCGCCCAGAGTGGGTCCACGACAAAGCAGACTATATGCCAGAAACAAGGCTGAGAAGTAAGTAGCTTTTCATCTTAATGTCCTACAGTTTATATAAGTACCCCACTCCTTCCTTCAAGAACCAGTAACTCCGTAGTTGGCTGATGCTGCACAGGGCTCAGAAGCGTAAACAGGACAATATATTGTGTTACTGTGTAGTCGTAGGAGACCCATGCACCATAGCAAATCTGGCACCACTGCAAGGTTTTATCATGTTGAAAAATGAGTTTTGTAACATTTTAGAGCTCTAAATAAAGTTGTAGTAAGCATGGCTTTTTAGCGTCACCTCATAGTTCTGTCTGTGAGAGAAACCTGGAGATTGTATGAAATTCCTGCCTATGTCATTCTGAAATTTCATCACTGAGATTATATCATGTTTATCCTCAGTTCTTAATACCTAAGAGATTTTCATCAAGTTAGTTCATACGCTAAGCTACCAATACTGATACGGAGTAAGAGCTACTTGGGTAGGGGAGCAGTCCCATTCCATGCCATTCACTGTCTTAGTGAGCACCAGTGCCAGTCTGCATTGCTTTGCTTCAGCTTTCAATTTGCTGGGAGGATTGCTAGTTGGACACCAGTGGGGAAGGGGAGAGGGCATATAGGGGAGGACTGGTGCACTTGGAAATGTGACTGGGTAACCAGCTAGCCGTGCTTCAGTGTATCCGAACCCTAGAGCTTTGTGGCAGTCAGCCAAGGCTTGTCTTAATGAAAATTTATAGTTGAGATTATAATAGGGCAAATCATGTTTAGCAAGTCAACTAAATGACCCTGCAGGGTCTGGAACACACAACGGCAGTAACAAAATGCTTATTGTGGAAGCTTTTTTTTTTTCTTGTCATACAGTAGACTTAGCATTGCGCTCAAAAAGAAGTATTGAGAGTGTGGGTTTGTCAAATTATTAAAGAATAAAAAGTTACATATTTCCTCAGTAAACCATTGCTTTTATATTTGGGTTTTTTTTTTTCCCCAGTCATTTGCATCAGTAACAGAACACGGATTTCTGAATCTGACTTTCAAGATACTCAATGGAAATCTTAAAAAGCAACCAGCCTGATCAAGCATAATTTTTCTCTAGTTTTGTGTCTGTGAACCTCAGTTAATCTCAGGGAAATGGCCTTTGATTTTAAAGGAACTGAACTTGCATAAAAGAAGAGCATTTGGATAAAATGTTTAAGATTATGTGATCTTCTACTTTATATTGCAGTTAGGGATTTTTCACCAGGTATTCAACTAAAGCCACTGTAACACTGATGAGGATTAAATACATCTATTGAAATATATCTGTTAAATTACAGAATTGTTTGGGAACTTGATGTAGATTGTGTTCATCCCATTGCACTGCCTGATAAATTATAGTGATCACCTGTATTGCTTCAGCTTTCAATTTATTGGGGAGTTTTTAAAATGTCCATGTTTTAAAATATTCCAAAGAAGTAAAATTTAAATTCAACGCTTTTAAGCATTTTGCTGTGGAGAACAAAGTGTTTTGTTAATTGTGCTGTGTGCCTTCTTTCCAAACACACATTTTAACACTGCTGTCTTTTGCCTAGTTCCAGCAGCTGAGCCTATAGAGTATGCTCAGTTTCCTTTCTACCTCAACGGATTGCGTGAAACTTCTGACTTTGTGGAGGCTATTGAGAAAGTGAGAGCTATCTGTAGTAACTACACCAGCCTGGGGATCGCCAGCTACCCAAACGGTTACCCGTTTCTGTTTTGGGAGCAGTACATTGGGCTTCGTCACTGGCTTCTCTTATCCATTAGCGTGGTTTTGGCTTGCACGTTTCTGGTGTGTGCCCTCTTCCTCCTAAACCCCTGGACGGCTGGGATCATTGTAAGTTTATTATAAGGGTCTTTGTTGAAGTCAAATTCCTTTCAGCATAGCTCTTGCTGTAGTCGGGAAGGTTTTGTTTATGTCTGGGCCTCTGGTGGAGTATGTATATTGCATCATTCATTATATATTTATTCAACTTGAGGGGGTAGGGTTCATGCTAAAGGTACAAACCTTAATAACCTTAATCCTTTGGCCACCTTTTTTGCAGCTTTAAAGGTTTCTTAGAAAGGTACATAAACTTTTGCCCTTTCTCAGATGCATGCTAACATGAGAAATAAAGACACAGAGGAAAATTAAGAGCTTTATTAAATATTAAAGTTATTTCTAGTTATATATTCCATCCCTTTTATCAGACATAGTTAGTTTTCACGGCAGTTGCTTGTCACTAACTTGCCTGTAAGTTTTCCCAATGATTTCTGAATGCAGTCTTTTTGGAAAAACTGAAATGGTTAGGTTGTACAGAACACACTGTGGAAAGAGTGTAACTGAGCTATCAAGGAGAAAGAGCCATAAAATTATGAACTGAAGAGAATACTCCTCCGTGCTTTCTGAAAGGCACTATAAGCCTCTCAGTAAACATTCAAGTTAAATTGAATGATGATGTTCCTGTGTTTAAATTCCATAAACTATCGTATAGTTTATAAAATGCCAGAAGTAGAAAAGCGTAAAACAGTTACTAGTTTTTGTAATTTACATTTATACGACAGGTATGTTAAAAGGTAAATGTTTAGTCTAGAATATTTTTCATAGCACTTAATCAAGCAATTTATGTTATTACTCTTGATTCATTAGCTTATAAAATCATTTATTGTAGTGCATACTTTTTTCCCTTGGAGAAGGCGTTTATTTTCAGAGTCCACCATTGCTTTTATAAGTATGTCTATCTTTTTTTCCTGCTTGGCTTTAGCAACTTTTAAAGTCAATTCTACAGATTTCCTCCCCTCCCTTTTCCTCTATTTTTTTTACAAGGTAGATGAAAGAAAAATAAAAGCTTTCCCTTAGATTTAACTGTTCACCTTGTCTCAACGCTGCCTCCAAGTATCTTAAAAGCTCAGAGCCCTCCTGTAACCTGAGACTCATCAGCTGATTATACCATTCACTTTCTTCTGGGCTTTATACCTACTCAAAGGTCATCCTCACTTATATTTGCAGTTCTACAAAAAGAATTCCAATACAGGTAGTTCAAAGTTAATTTTCTGGAACGATTGCCCAAGAAGCAAGTGAAAAAGAGAAAATTTATGTTTGGGGGGGTTGTCCATGGTAAGGAAGAATAAGTTGTTTTTCAGATCACTAATAAATTGTAACCAATAAAAAATTGATGCTTGGTCTGTTAACTGGTTCTTAGGAGTGTAATTTAAACTATCTCTTCAGCAAGTCATTGCCATTGAGCACAACAAAACAAGGAAAAGCAGCTTGTCTTTGGAAATACAGGATGGCTTTGAGGAGTATGTCTTGTATTCACCATATTGTTTTGAAATACGTTTCTCTTCATGTGTCTGGAGTATTAGAAGTTACTAACAGCTGTTTGAAATTATTTAGGTGGTGGTGCTGGCTCTGATGACTGTGGAGCTGTTTGGCATGATGGGTCTAATTGGAATAAAGCTGAGTGCAGTGCCTGTGGTTATCCTGATTGCTTCTGTTGGCATTGGTGTGGAATTCACTGTTCATGTTGCTTTGGTACGTAAAATCAGGAAGCATTTTAAAAATAAAATATCATTAAATATTATTAATATTTATATTTAGTATTAATAATTTTTTTAAGGGTGGCAAAGTTAGGATCACAAATCCTTACTTAGTCTCCTAAGTCAGTGACGTGATTCTCAGAAGGAAATTGGTCACAAGCTGTTTTGTGTGCCATTCAGTTTGTCTTGATAGAGTGGAGTTGATCTTGATGAGGTAGTTCCTAACTATTCATCAGTCTCACAGGAGATAAGAAGGGATACATTACTTGTGATATCTAGTTGTCTAAGTGATGCAAGTATATAGACAAAGCAGAGCTCTCAATGCACTCTACTTCAGACCATCCTGGTCCTTGTCTGCAGCCTCACTGTTGTTGCCCCAGTGCTATGTAGCTGTTTTGTTCCCTCTTGCATGTAGATTCTGTGTCTTGTGGAAGAGAAGCCTTTAAAGGAGATTTTCAAAATCACATATAGTGTCATTTGATCTCTCTGAACCCTTAAAATTTGAATGCATTTGGATTCACTTTCCACTTGAAAAATCTGCACCTTCTTTTCAGAACCCATCAGCTATTAATAGTGTGCACAAACATGTAATCTGTAGGAAAATAGTTTTCCAGTGTGATGGAGAGGAGCAGTGAGGGGGAAAGAAGTATGTCTTATATAAAGATTTTCAGCATTTTTCAAGGTTAAGTGTCCAAATCTAGAGTGCACCTACTCGCCCAACTTAGTCAACCTGATGTACAAAAGTGCATAGAAACAACAGTGCACTTGCAAAGGGGGCAGTTTTGGGTGTTCAAGGTATGCTGAAGTCATCTTGCTTTATTTGGTGACAAAGAATAGAGTAAATGCGTATTTTTCCGTGTTCACATTTGACAGTGACAGCGCTGATCTTTCCAATGTTTTGCTCACTCAGCATAAGTCCTTTTGTTATATATATTAGACATATATGACGCATAAAAATTAGGCTATTCTTATCAATATTTCAGAATAGTTTAAGAATGTCATTGTCTATCATTGAATATCATGTCAATATCATTGTCAGGACAAAACAGTTGTTTCTAAATGGGAAGAAAGTAATCTAATTTACAGGACTTTATAATGTTTTTAAAAAGAAGAAGTAAAAGTTACTTATAGCTGAAGGTAAAATGTCAACCTAACTGAAAATTGTGGTTTTTTTACATTGACTCTGGAGTCAAAAAGTTTCAAATGTACCTCAGATGATAGCAGCAGTACTGACCTTCACAGAATGTCCTGCATGTAAACAGTCAACCAGTGTTGCATAAACAAAGAAGGCAATGGTGGAACTGTTGATAGAGAACTTAATTGAACTTGTTTAAGAGTTATTCACAATCCACTGGTGGCTCAGTTCTCTACTATCCCTTGTGAATTGGGACCTCATTTTTTAAATTCTGCAAATAATTTCTGAATCAATAATAGACTTGTATTATGTATCCTTTAATTACACATGTATACATATGTTTATATAACATGTTAATACATTTGTGGATCAGATCTCATAGCTCCTATTCATGTGAGCTGACTCATTTACAGCTGCCTTTACCCTGAGGGGGACTCTTTATCCATTTGTGTATATGGGAATGTAAAATGCCCTGGATACCTTAATTTTCCACAGAGCAGTTTTAGTCCAATAATAAAGTTCACTAATACATGGTCTGGCTATCTACGGAAGTGAGGGTTGGGAATCTCACTGCACATGTACCCATTTTTGGTCTGCTTGTCCCACCAAATAACTTTTTTAAGTGTTGACTGATTTCAAATTTTTCAAATTTGTCAGATAAGTGAAAATAAGCAAGTAGGGAAGAGAGACTTAAATTCCAGGACCAAGAGGAAGATAGTCGCTTAAGCTCATATCTTAATAGGCAGTAGGCCGAAGAAAGAGCCCTTATAAATCACAGGAAGAAGATCAAAAGCATTTGAGCGTTCTTGGTACGGCTTGTTTACTAAAGAGCTGGAGGGATTTCACTAGTCATATTTTTGCTCAGGCACTACTGTGTTCAGGTGATTTTATATGTATAGGCTTCTAGCTTTGAAGTAATAGAAGTTGCAAAAACATGTCTTTTGAGTGAAATAGAAGTGTTAAAAAAAAAAGTCATGGAAGTCGTACCCCACGGGAGTGAAAGGAGTATCCCTGTAATTTTGACACCTGAAGTGCTTTCACCGTGAAATGAATTCTTTGCAGGTGGAAATAAACAAAGCTGGAGACAAAAGCCTACTGATGCAAGCAGGCATTGTTTCCAAAATTATTACTATGGTCTGACTGTAATCAGTGCTTGCTCTGGTTGTGTGACTTCAGCAGCAGCTGTGTGGTATGACTGCAGAATCCAGCCTACTCTTGAAGGGTAGCCAGCTAGAGAGTAATTAACTGGTGAAGAACTGTGCACACTGTGGGAGAGGCTGTTTGGAAGGTTGTATGCATTTGTCTAATGAAATGGATTTCATTATTTTACAGGCATTTTTAACTGCCATAGGAGACAGGAATCACAGGGCTGTCCTTGCATTGGAACACATGTTTGCGCCAGTGCTGGATGGGGCCGTGTCCACTCTGCTTGGAGTGTTAATGCTTGCAGGATCAGAGTTTGATTTTATTGTCAGGTAAAGCATTTGTGTGTGTCCTGACTTTGTTTTTAAAATCAAAGTTAGTATGCTTTAATTTTTTAATCACTTCAGCATATCTGTTCTTTTATTACTATGCATGGTGTGTCGAGCATGCTTACATCATGGTCCTGTTTTCCCTCTCTTTTATTAACTCCTTGTTATATGCTAGACACAGTAGTGTTTCTGATGCTGGTATTAAAATCTGTTCTAGGAAAACCTGACACCCAGCATGAAAGAACACAAAAATGGCCCTCTTTACCAAAGTTTGCTAATTCTGGGTTTGAGTCAGTGCAAAGCATCTGGTATTGTCCAGCGTGAGCTGTGTTTGACCTTTAACCTTCAGGTTCTCCAGACTTCTTGTGTGCACAACAGTCTGCGTGCAAAGGACATGTGAACCTACAAACACACTGCAACTGTGCTGCAAGTGACTCTCTCTGGGCCTTCTCCTTCTGTCATTATGTGAGGTTTACAGCAATATGTGAGGTGCAACAGGGAAAGGAAAAAAAAACCCCGTTTGGGAGCTGGGGAACCATAAGTATGAACACAGAACTTCATATTAAAATTTTGTAAAGCAAAGCCTGAAGGCCCTTCTGTTTAGAACTACAGGCAGACTGTTTCTTGTGAATTTAATTAAGAATGTGAATTCGTCAAGTATGAGAGGAAAGCAAGTTTTTCGTTGAGGGGAATTTGAGAAGTGCAATGAAACAGATCCTATTCTATTACAAACAACCTGTGGAGCTCTGCAAAATGGCTAATCTTAGAAGTAACACAGGTTCTTTGTGGAAAACTGCAGGATGAAAAAAAAATACTCCAAGCCCTAAAAGGGAACTGAGGTAGAACTGGGCCAAATAAAAATGCTCTGAAAGATGACTTAACTACTTAGGTAGACATAAGCTGGATAGATGGCTAGACTTAGCTGACATCCATTTGACAACAAGAACAACAAAATGTCAGAGGCAGGAACTGGGAGAATGGCTGCTAAATCTCATCAAGATTTTTTGTTTATGTATGTAAGAGATTTGAAGAAAGCAGGCAGTTTGCAGTTAGACCTCATGAAACCTATATGAGGATTATTATTGTACAGATGTTGCATGTCTCAAAATAGAATTTGTATTTTTTTCCCAGGGCAGTATTATTTACTTTATTTTGTTGGTATGGAAGAAATAAGGTAGAATTATTCTTTTAGGACCTGATTTTTAAGGGTTGGAGCACTTTGACATATACGTTACTTACAGATTTAACTTAAATTTACAGGGGTACATTTGCTGTGCTACTTTCCTACTTAACAGACAAGATTTTGGCAAGCATAGTTTTATGTCATAGCAAATGGAAGATTGTAGCAGCCCTTCACACCAAATTTGGATTGGGCGCTCTCTCAGTTTATAAAATGAGCCTTTCAACTTTTCAACTTAGGTTATTCTACTTTTTTTTGGCCATCAGTTTCTCATTTTCTAGCACAATCTGACTTTGGTTTGCCTTATTTAAAAAATAACATAAAATAAACTATGGGAGCCTGAGCATTGTTACAATGGGTGAGGAAGATCCTGACTTCCGGAAAGCGATAGATTAGTCCAACAATGTGGAAGATTAAGTAAATTAACAGACATTGTATACACCAAGTGGTCAGAGCTATAATCCTTCTGTTTATCCTAGCATTAGATGGATGAGATGCAAATGTTTTTAATGCCTGTTGTTGATCTCTGTCCCAGTATAAAGTTCTGGTGGTTTATGTTAGTAGAACAGATTGGCTTGCTGATTTTTGCTAATGCAGATCAGAAATTCCCAAATGTTTACAATAGCAGGATATTTGTAGTTTTACAGGAGTCTGATATATTTGATCAGATGTGGAAACAGAGACGCAGTGAAGTTTGTTGCCAGCTAGACAATGTAATCAGCAGACCCATTAGTAGCAAACTTGCCCTCCGTTCTTCTCCTTTGCCTTCTCCTCCAGGAATTTACCAAGACTGAGTCCTTGAAATCATTAGTTACAACACAGCCTTAAGTTTAGTCTGAGCCCCAGCTGTGCTGAATACCAACTAGCAAGGCTTTCCTTTTACTGACAGGTTTACCTTGGTATTCATGAAGGATCCCAGACCTTAGCCCTCAGTGGTGGGAAAGGACAACCACTTGTGCACTTTCCTCTTCTTCCATAGTACTTCAGCCATTATGTTTGAATTGGCTGACGCAAAACAAGAGTATTCAGAGATGCTAAATTGTTCAACAAAAGATTAGCCTGCAATGCAGCTCTGCCATTGTGGAGTGCTCTTACTCAGTACAATGCTGAAGCTTACTATAGAATCGACAGCATTTTCTTTGCAGAGAGCAGGTTCCTGTGTTGTAAAAAGTTGCAATTCCAGCTATTTGGTAAAAATGGAACTCACAGAATTCTAGGCGGAAAGTTGTGATTAATGAACAGCAAGGGAAACCCTTACCTGATACACTGGAGATTTAATTAGAAATTCTGCTGTAAGATGCAGAAGCATTTCACAGTGGATTAGCTGCTGGGAGAAGAGGGCTTCTTTTCCTTCTAGGCTAAATTCTACACCCTTCACTTCATTTGTTTGCTTCTGCTGGGTTTTCACTAATGGGGGCCCCTTTGCATTGTATTTGTGCTTTCAATCCATTCAGCTATTCACTGCACATTCCATATTTTTGTGTTTGTGTAACACATTCATAAATAACATTACATGCTTCCAGATTCTGGGAAATTAACAAATGTAATTTTTTTCTTTCCTTTATCAACTAACACTTTGGGTTGTGGAATGTAGCTTCTCTAATTCAAAAGGTAAAAAACCCTATATCTATATATGAAAAGTGATAAAAGTATTTAGTACAATGTTAGTAATATTTTAGATTTCATTTAGTATATGTATTACTTTAACATATGTAGGAGTAATTTGTTATCTGTTATTTCTAACAATATTTGTGGCTATTCTCTTCCTCAAACCCCCTAAACCCTACTTCAGGTATTTCTTTGCTGTTTTGGCAATCTTAACCATTCTGGGAGTTCTCAATGGATTGGTGCTGCTTCCTGTACTTCTTTCGTTCTTTGGACCATACCCGGAGGTCAGTAAAATTAATGGTGAACACAAGAAATAATACCACGTCTGCACCCCTGCCCTCCTAGGTCACCCCCCTTTGTTTGTCAAAACCCTTTGTTTTTTAAATTCTCTCAGATTTTTTTAGTTTTTAAGTTTCCTCTAGTGTTTTTTTTAAAATCTTTTATTAAAAATGCTGTTTATTATTTAGTTGATGATCTACTTAAATTTTAGAAGTTTTTTTTAAATAAGTATTATTTAAGAGGCTGCAATCAGCAAACTTGATACAAGAGCAGGATTATTTATGCTTTTAAAAGCATAATGTGACATGCAAACTAGTTTGTAAAATAAGGATTTTCCCCAATATTTTGCAGAAGACAGTTCATTTTGTATATGTATCTTCTTTCCTACCTCAATGCCTCTGTTGCTTTCCCCAAAATATTTAACTGAACAGACCACCAGGAAGGCCTGTGTGGACCAACATACACCAGTGGTGGTCCACAGACCACACCTTGATAACCATGACTGGTCTGCCAGAAGGTCCCCCCTGTCCAGTTGCCCCTCCCTGGGCTGTGCTCTTGGCTCAAGCAGCATTTTCAATGAGTGGAAGGCTTCACTTAGATGTTGGTGACTTTACAGTATAAAGCCCAACTCCAGCAAAAAAAGTATTCATAGATATCAAATTTGTTTTTGGTTGTTAATTATTCATTACCTACTCTATAGTTAACACAATTACTGCATTACAGAGGGCAATCTTTATATTAGTAGAATCAGTGTGCTGTGCTTCACATGTCTATATGTATGTATGTGTATGTGTGTACGACAATAAAATACAGGTTATGTATACAGCACTAGTAATATTTCAAAAGCATTTATTTTTTTTTGTATTAGCAAAACAATTTTGATGATTGTATTCGTAACAGTATACATGACGTCCCTTACTCAAGCAATATATATATGCCTGTGTTACTACCACATGTGTTGCTATTACCTGTATGTCCTCTCTCTTTGCAATTAAACACTGAACCATACTGTATATACACATTTGAGGTGATCTTATGAAATCATTGCTAATGTATGCTGAAGGGGGAGGAAGTCGATGCAGTATTTTTATATTTGTAAGTGCAAGTGCATGCACTTCATGAGACAATGATACCCAGAATAATTTGTGTAACCCTGTTTACATCCATATCCTGTTTACATCCATATCACGTCTCTTTTTCTTTCATTAATTTTTTCGGTTCAGTATAAATGTGTCATGAGAAAACTGGTACTAAGGTTCTCATGGCATGGGGAGGTTATATTTGGCAGAAGAACATTCGTGTCAAGCACTATGATTAAAAGGCTAATGCTAACTTAGTGTTACTGAATGCGTTGTTATTATCAGGTTTCTCCAGCCAATGGACGAAACAGATTGCCCACACCGTCTCCTGAGCCGCCCCCCAGCATTGTGAGGTTTGCATTGCCACCTGGGCACACAAATAATGGGTCAGATTCCTCTGATTCAGAGTACAGCTCTCAAACCACAGTGTCCGGCATCAGTGAAGAGCTTCATCAATATGAGGCCACCCAAGGCCCCGGGGCACCAGTCCATCAAGTAATAGTGGAAGCCACCGAGAATCCTGTTTTTGCAAGATCCACTGTAAGTAGCTTGCATATTGACTGGCAGGAGGGCAAGGAGAGTGTTTGGTGGTTTTATGTTTTGTTTTTTGGTTTGGTTTGGTTTGGTTTTTTTTAAATCTATTTATTTTTGTGGAAAGCTCTCTCATACTTCTGGCTGATTATGACTTTGTGCCAAAACTTGTAAACAGGGAGTGAAGGCTTTCCTCATCCTCTCCTTCAGAATCAAGCTGGGGGTAAAATAATTATAGGAAAGTGAAGGTCTTTGACGTCTGTAATTGCTGTTACATCATGTTAGCACCAGCCACAAGAGAGAATTCTCAGTCTGTTTGATGACTGTTTTCGGAGAGAGAGCAGGGAGAGAGTAAAAGATCCAGAGCTATTCTACACAGTTCCTTGTTGATCTCCATCTTGTAAACCTCGCTCTGACAGCGCATTTTGGGGAGAAAGATTGATAGAGCCAGAAGAAAACAGTTTTGGGGTTCTACCAAATCTTGGGCCTGTTACATCTTGCTGCTGGCTTGGCATAACTGGGATTTCAAAGGAGAGTGAAAAAGCTGTGTCTCCTACCCCTGCTGATGCTGCATGCTGAGCTGCAATGCAGATCTGGTTTTGTTCAGCAGAAGCCTAGAAATAGGTACAAGCACAGCCACATTTGAAGTTGGTCACGGTTTATTGACTGATGTGGCCGCTGCGCTTCACGCTTTTTATGGAAATCAGAAAACAGATTCCTACAGTCTATACAAACTACCCTACTAACATCCTGTGTATGTAGCCTGCGTGGAATAGAGCCTTTTCCAAATGCCTGCAATTCTGCTTGTTAAACGAGTTCAGATCACATGCTTGTCACCCCACCCTTTGAAAAGAGGTACCGTTAGGTAGCAAGCTTACAATAATGTTTTCAGCTGTCATCCCATGTTTTTCTGATGATACGCTTTCCAAGTTTTAATAACTTCAGAAAAAAACTGTCTGGAAAAATCAACAGTTGTCAGACTCCAGAATGTCACCTTTGTAGAGTTAGAGCCAGGACAGCATTTTTATCATTGTTGTTAGCATAAAATACAAGCGAGCATAGTATTTGTTTGCCTCGCTTCATCAGAGGCATAACCGTGCATCTCTCTTTCAGGTGGTTCAGCCAGAGACAAGGCATCAGTCGAGTCCCAGATTACAATCGAATCCAGAGTCCAGCACGCAGCAGGCGTGGCGTCAGGCCAGACAACCCAAACGTGAAGCCAGGGAAGGGCTGCGACCACCTCCTTACCGCCCTCGCAGGGACGCTTTTGAAATTTCTACTGAAGGGCATTCAGGACCTAGCAATAGGGATCGCTTGAGCCACAGGGCTCATTCTCATAACATGAGAAGCCCGGCGTTCAGTGCCGTGGGTGCTGCAGGACCAGCGTACTGCCAGCCTATCACTACTGTGACTGCCTCAGCTTCAGTGACTGTTGCTGTCCACCCTGCGGTGCACAGCCACAGCTCCCGGGGAGGGAGCTTTCCGTCCTACGAGGGATACCATGAAGCTGACCATGGGCCATTTGAGGACCCCCATGTGCCTTTTAACGTGCGATGCGAAAGAAGAAATTCTAAAGTAGAAGTTATAGAACTTCAAGATGTTGAATGTGAGGAAAGGATACCTGGCAACAGCTCACAGTAAGGTAGGTCCGTTTTCTGTAGCTGCACGCTCTGCCTGTGTCAGGCAATGGTGTGATCAAAAGAAAGGGGAAAGATAAAATTTCTCTGAGGTAATTCCTTCAGATTAGTTTACTTATTGGTCCCTGATCATCTTAAATCTGTTTACCACGAGTATAGTACATTTTGTACTAGAAGTCTGGTTGGATAAGATTGTACTTTCCAACACTGAGAAATTATAGTGGATTCAGACATGAGCTACTTAAAAGAGCCTTGCAAACTGGGAAAGTACATTGTACAATCCCAGTTTACCAGATGAGGAAAATGAAGCAGAGATGTTGCGTAATATCTTCAAAGCTGTGCAACTGCATTTACTGTTGGTAGGTTCTGTCTTCTGATCCCTGAATCAGGCACTTTATAAAGCATCGTACAGAATGATATTGCCTAGGAGACTGTGAAATTGCCAGCTACTTTGAGTTGTCCTCTCCTGAATAAAAGTTTGTGAAAGAATTTGAAGTCCATAGTGAGGACTGAATACCTCTGGAAGATCAGCTGAGTGAGAGGTGGGAAAGCCCCACCATACCTAGTGCGCTGCTGGTGCTGGGGTGTCCCCCGGCGCTTAGTGGGAGCATACAGAGACCCACCCAGTGAACTTGCATGACGGAAGGAGTCCTTGTGCCAGTCTCCCCCTTGCCAGGGGCAGCTGCAGTGGTTATTGCAGATGTGCGTAGGGTAGAGCTGACCTAGCAGGGCATTTAACATGTTCCTGTGAAACAACAGATAGGCCCAAGAACTTGTGAGACTTGATACCTAAATCATTATCTGTTTTTAGGCTGGCAAGACAATGTTACAGGAAACAGTGCTGGTTAGAACAGACAGGATATTTTAGCAGATGTTTGGGAAAGAGTGAAGCTGTTAATTTTTTTGAAATTTTTCCATTAATTTTATAGGGAATACTTTGTAGGGGAGAAACCAATCGAGCTTTTACCCTGAAAGCTTTGTGTGGCTTGTGCCTGGACAAGCATTTTTTGCTATTTTAACTCTGTTTTATTCTTTTGGGGGAAAAAGGAAGTGTTAAAATAGTTATTTAGCTGTAGATCCCTGTTCTCTTTCTCTGCTTTTCAGAGCTTTCCATTGATGGACACTAGTTTGACCAGAGCAGGCCATTTTATTTTGGTTGTAGAACTACTTTATATGTACACACATGTGCACATGCACACACACACAGAGTTTTGATGGAAATCTTTTGATGACTCATAATAAAATCTACCTTCTGATTTATAAAACATCTCTCCAAACATCTCAAAGTGCAAATTGACGTCAGTGCCTTCAGACTAGTGGTCTAGAAATATGACAAGTAATAGTATCCTTAAAATAAGGAAATATTTGAGCTCAGCTTTTTCAAGCTGAACTGCATGGTAATATGAGATTCTTAACTGTGCACAGTATTTGATGTAGTGTATTTCTCCTTGAAGTATTCATTGGTTTTAACTGAATTTGTCACAGGTATCTAAAGCTGGGAACTCAGAAGTTACAGCATCTGCTTTTTTTTAATTGGCATCAGTATTTCTTTACCAGGAAGTTCGTGACTGAGAGCAGAGTTGACATGTCCTGACTGCTAACTGTAACCACAAGAATCATGAAATGAGTTTAGTATTACCTTTTTTTGTTTGTTTTTCTTGAACTTTAGTGAATGTTTGTTTTTCTTGTCTCTTTATTTGTAAAGAGTAATAACTGAAGCAAAGAAGAGGCCAAAGATGGAAAACTGTATTTCCAGAACTGCTTGAAGAGAACTGCTTGAAGTTGTAGAAAAGGACATGCTGCATCAGGACAACAGTTCACTGTTACTGTAACCTATTGTATTATTTTGTTAAATATTTCTTTAAGTATTTAAAAGATGTACACATATGTAATATACAAAAGAACAATGTAAAGTAGTATAATCTGGAGTCATTTGCCTCTGGGCAATAGAATGGGGACAATATCGTGTGCGCTTTGTACTTCTTGTATGTTGATTTCTGTGCCACAACTAAGCTTAATCTAGTTCTAAATTTCAGCATAAGTTGCTGCTGCTTAAATATTGTATAATTTACTTGTATAATTCTATGCAAATATTGCTTATGTAATAGGATTTTTTTTAAAAAAGATACATGTCTGTTTAAAATATTTTAAATTTGCGTATCACAACCCTGTGGTAGTATGAAATGTTACTGTTAACTTTCAAACACGCTATGCGTGGTAATTTTAAAAATAAGCAGATATGAAGAACAGCAAGTTAATCTGGGAGGCTTAAATAGATTTAGCTATGTGCAGGTTTTGTTTTGCTGTGTGTATCCATGTATGCATCTGGAAGTGTGCATGCTTTTGTGTGTATGTTCCTGGTGTACTGTAGTTTCTCTTTTACTGTATGGTAACACTTAGTGGGCTTATAAACCCACTGATGCTGATGTGAGTCTGGCTTTCCCTGTTAGTAGGCACTAGTGAAAACTGTGTTGGTGTTTACCAACATATACCATAGACTGCCATGATCAAAGGCCCAACTGAAATAGAAGAGAAGACAGGAAGTCGAGGTTCGGGGTTGTGGTTTAGTTTCCCACACTCTTAATGACTTAGTTCATATGACTTTGATCAAGTCGCTTCACTGCCACATGCCTCAGTTGCTCATTCTGAAAAATGGGTATAATTACACTTACCTACCTCCCAGGAATGTTGTGAGGCTTAATTACTGTTTGTGTAGTGCTTTGATTTTTGTATTTTTTTTTGCAAAAGGTGCCAGGTAAGTGCAAACACTATAACCATTATTTTTTCACTTCCAAAGGTGCTGGATATTGAGAGGTGCTGGTGGTTATAGAAATTCAATGAGCATATGCCTTATTTTTATATTGATACTGTTAACTAGGAGTGGCATTAGAAGCAGGTGAGTTGTTTGATGGGAACCACAGCTCAGCTGTGTTCTTACAGCATTGAAAGCAGTATCTTTGGTCACCTTATTTTCATGGCAGAAGGAAGTTAATAGTAAGTGATAAAAATCAAATGGAAGGATAAAAGAAATATCTGGTTTTGCTTTTTAAATATAAATGGCTTTCTGATGGATCCAGGACTGTAAAGACACATAAGGCCTGGGTGTTCTTTTCTCTATTGTTTGTGTTTTCCCATGCTGCATCAGCACTTTTAATTAAAACAGCTAAACTGGGATCTCTTTGCGAAACTAATTTAGCTTTTTGAATTACTATTTTTAAACTAAAAGGGGATTGCTGCAGGTGAAGGGTCTGAAAAAAACACTACAATCTGTGTTCCAGTTGGAAACAAACCCTAAGAATGGAGAACCTTAATTTAAAATAATAGAACAAAAGTTTTCATTATCTCTATCTTCCTCGTTCTTCATCTTTTTTTCTGCCCTTCTCCAGCTGTTTTTTAGAGAAGGTAGATGTTCAGTTCAGAGCCAAACGCAACCAATATTCAGTTTCTAAACACAGCAGTGGTGGGGATTTTCTTTAAGTATGATGCCTGAACAGCAGTGGGCAATTCTTTGATGGGAAAGTGTTTTTCTCCAGTGGCTTCAGGGACTCTATCTTTGCCCGCAGACCTTGCCAGCATAAAAAATGGGGATAATTAGAATGCACAAATTTCCATGCCTTTTTTGCTCACTTGAAAACACTTTGATATGAGGCACTTGTTTACAGATCTCCAATGTGAACGTTCGAAGAGCAGGTGGCGAGAGCCTGGTGTCATTCCCGTGATACATAAGCTACTGTTTCAATGCACACTAAGGGTTAATGTCGCAACTGCCTACTGGTCCAGTTCACTGTCTAACATGAAAACTCTTAATGACAAAAAGAGGAGGGGCCGCAATTTAGCACTAGCAGCATAGTGACCTCTGATCATACAAACTCTGCAACAAAACTGTATGATACTAATTGGAAGCTACCTTCAGCCGCCAAGCGTGTGCGCTCCCATGTCAGAGGTCGGCAGGGCTCCCACTGACACCGCTGCCCGCCGCCGCCGGCTGCCTCGCTCCCTCCCCGGCTCCGGAGGGAAGGGGGCCGGGGCGAGCCGCGGTGTCCGCCACCTGCCCCTGCCCGAGCCCTCCTGCGTGCTTGTGTGTGGGTGAGCTGTCTGCTGCTTCGTGCGCAGTGTAGACCTTCTTCTCCGGTAGTCACATTGGAAAGGGGAGAATTCAGTGGCTGGCAACATTTATTTTGTTTTGGTTTTGATTTTTAACTTTTTTTAATCATGGGTGATATTTATATTTTTGTATCATAAGAATGTTTTCTTACAGTATTTGTCATGCCAGTTTATAACAGACAATATGCAGGGATTTTATTTCTATTGGAAACACTATTACAGCTATGTTTTTACTGTTTAATGGATTTTTTATTTGTATAGAGTGCTTACTAATGTTAAATAGGAAAGATTATATAACATTTACATTAAGGACTTGTCGTAGGTTTTAGCATAAGGAGTTAAAAGTAAAAAATATTCAAACTGGGTCTCACAGCCTGCCTGTTTTGGTAGGAGTGGGTTTGTGTCATTTCAGTTACAAAGGTAAAATTATGCCATATAATTTATTTATATGAAAATCTATTTTTGTAGTGTACATAGTAGTCATCAAGTCTTTTGACAGAAGTATATTTTTAAAGAGTTTATATGTAATGATGATACCATTATGTTTTGGAACACTGCTGAGATACAATTACGGTGCACACTTTTTCTTGGAAACCCCCTGGCAGAAAAGAAAGTGTTTAACAGTGTTAAGAGAGAAAGAGAGTGTGAATATTCATACAATTCTGAACTGTGTTTTAGTTACCATTTGTGATCTAGTGTGGTTCTCATTTTAAACTTTGAATGGAAATTGTACAAACTCTCTAAATATTAATGTTCAAACACTGATAGAAATTCTAACATGAATAAAAATATTATAACTTACTGGTTACAGATTTGGTTTGTTTGCTTCTTTATGTACCACTGGTCAGCTGTTCAGGTATAGCATGCAATCATTCTGATTTGGAGCATGCATTTGGGATGTTTCAGTATTCAGGATGTTTGGGAGATTCGGATTTGCCCATTCTGGAGCAGGAACCAATTCTAAAATCCTGTCTAAATTGTAACACTCTGGTGCTTGTCTGTTGATTCTGCTACCCTTGTTATGTCTCGGGGATAGGTATAGGATGGGATTATACCTCTCATTCCCACTCGGAATGAAGCATTTTGTGTAGACTTTTGAACCCTTGGGTAAAGCAGTTTATGTACAGGTTATTTCTGCTTAGAAGTGGGAGGAAATTCTTTGTCTTTTTCCATCTCTGTGGGTGCTCCCTAAATTGGATTTGAGAAATAGTCTACTTTTTCCCACTGTGGAAAAAAAAATAAACACGGAGTTCTGAAAGTTAAACCACTCCGTAGACGAAGCTCCTCCCAGGAAGTGTGCTAACAAGTGTAAGCCAGGGTGCAGGTCCCCACGGCCCCTATGAGCACTGCTTGGGAAGGAGGAGAGGCTGCTGCGGGCAGCAGGGTGGAGGTTCTAGTAGCACCATCTGTCTGAAGTTACTTGCATCATAAATCTCAGTGCAGTTTGTCCTGTGCAAACATACTCTGCTGAGCATCCACCAAAGTGTCACAGAGCCAGCAATTCTTTATCCTATAACCCTTAGGAGATTTTTTCATGAGTCTTCTAAATTTCTCATAAACAAAAAGCCCAAACTTGTCTTGGGATAATTTGTAATTCAGCCTCTACTTTTCATGGTCAGAGGAAATAGAAATACAACTTATTATTTTATGGTTCTGGAAGTTTAACCAGAAAGGAGAAAAATACAGTTAAAGCACTTGAACTGCAGAACTCCTACAGATGTGGTTTCACCGCTCAAAATACTCTCCTTCAGATCCTCAGGACTAGCCAGACTGAGTCAGGTTGCAGATTTGGCCTTGGTGGCTTACAGCCCATGAGAGCAGTGCCCACTGAAGTTTTGCATTAGCTCAACTCACTGACTTTGCCTTTTGTGTCCCAGCCAGTCACGGGAGCAGCTCCATTCACAGGACTATAAACCATATGAATAAATCAATACATTCTGCTGATCAGAACATAGGATTTTTCTTTAAGATACTTACCTTACATTTCTTGTCATGTTTAGATTTCTTATAAATGGCTCTTCTTCCTGTCAGTCATATTAACCCCAGGTAAGACCTTAATCAGATTTTTGTCACATATTGGCAATATTTATTCAGACCTTAAGTAAACATGTGGCCAGATTTTTGTTGGCATAATGCATGTATTTAACAGCTTCAGGAATGCTGCATGCTGCTAAACTGCAGCAGCACTGATGTATGCACAGGTGTTTCATTTTTGTTAACTTTCACTCCCAATGAGCATCTGAGACACCGACTGTTTATATCTGAAAACCACCGTTGCCAAATTGAAATTACTTTTAATGGCTGCTGCAATTCATGAGAACAATTACTACTTTCCTACTCCAGTTAATCATTCTTGTCCTTTTTGTTGCAGACACATTGACCTTTACTGCTAGAATAGGATGCATGCCAGGAAACTGCACTACCCAGTCTGAGTGGCTTAAAAAAACACATGCCCAGTTTAATTTTACATGGATAATTGCCGCTAATTAAAGAAAAAAAAATGAAGCAGTACTGCTGCTCTGACCAAAAAAAAAATAATATTAACATATACCCCGGCATATTTAGTACCACAGAAACAATTCTACCTCTTTGGATACAATGTAAGCAAAGAAAATCTCTACGACATATTTTTGGTTGTCTTCAGTGGCATCCAAGCCACTTACCACCCTACACTAGCTTTTCTAAGGAACGCACTCACCCTCACTTTAACAGCTGTGACTGCACGTGTTACTGGCTGCGTGCTGTTACTGGAGTGATTCTGCTGCCACGGCAGCTCTACCTGCTTGCCACTGATGTAAGGTAAGGCTGCAGTGGAGAAAATTGCCTCTCCCCTGGGTGAGTGAACATGCTGTGTAGCTCAGCTTGCCCCAAGAAGCACGGAACACAACGCAGCATGCATTTTAATTTGCTAATCAGAGCACCTTCCCAGGCTCTTCTGCGGACTTAACTCAAGCTGCCAGTTAGGACTTGCTGGGTCTTTGAGTCAACTAACTTGAATTAGGACCTCACATTCACACGGTGGAGATACACTTCTGCACAACAGAGCTCAAAAACCCATGGCTTTTCTGTCTGGTCTTTCCACCCCTTGAGCTCAAACCTTCGCAGTGGGGCTGCCTTCACGGGTCCCCCGCTGCTACAGACACCCTGCCTTGTGAAACCTGCTTGCGAGCGAGGCTGTAAGCCACAGCAGCTGGGAGGAGGGAGGGTTGGAAAGTGTTTCCCAGGCAAGGCAGAGCTCTGCCCCATTTGAAGAGGGAGGGCTGGGAAGCAGGGGCCAGGCTTCATTCACGGGTGAATTAATTAGGTGGGTTTCCCCATCTGTTGAGGGGCAAAGACCACTGAAGTGTTTGAGAAGTGATTTATGGCAGAAGCAAGAGACCCTGGGTGCTCTGGAAGTGGGAGAGCTCCACCATCTGATTTAGGAGACCCAAAATGGTATTGCAAATGTATTTCAAAGACTAGGTGAGGCTGACTTTTCTGTTCCAGGTTGTGTCCGTTCTAGCAGCCCTGGATTTTTTGTTCTGAAGTTTACACTGGGGAAGGGACTTGTAGGGAGGAATGTCTGACTAAGCTTTTGAGATGGGAAGGGAAAGGAATTAAACGAGAATTATTTGCTAAATTGAAAGGACTCAAAGGAAGACTATTACTGTGCTTCATTTTTCCAGCTTTTGTTACTCTGCCAAAGAGAGATCTTTCCTCTTTCTCTCCCTTGTGGTAGATGTTGTGTCTTGCCCAGAAGACAAGAGGTTGCACCTCTGGTCTGCCAGATTGTGGCAGGGCTTTTAAGTGGGGAGCTTCCTTTAGGAGACCCTGTCACCATAGAGCGCTGCTCCTGCTCTAAGGTGGCTTTATTGAAAGTGACTCTGCAGGTCTTCAAACATGGGTGACAAATTACCTTTGAGATGGCTGGATTTAAACTAATAATCTTGAGGTTAAAATGCCAATTTACCTTTTCCTCATTACCAAACAAATAACCCATCTGTATTTACAGTTTACCTCTCTAAGCCAACCAGGTTACTTCTTCACATTAAACAAGGGACCAGATACTTTATTAGTTAAGACTAATAAAGGTAAAAGATTTGAGTACCTTATTGCAGTAGAATAACTGAGGTAAATAGGACACTCACAATTTTAACCATAAATAGCTAGCATTCTCTGTAAGAGAATTCAAATGCTCTTTCACTTTATTGCTTCCCTATTATGCAATCATTTTAAGTAGGCTATTTAACTTCAGAGCATTTTTTCTTTAGCCAATATAACACACTTTTGTACCATTTTGCAGCATTTTAGAAGACAGGCTCAACTTTAAATGGCTGTAAAGACTAAGGGAGGGTGTTACTGTACAGCATCACACACCTGAGTGTAGCACTCAGGAAAATTGTCAGATGACATCTAAAAGACAGCTAAAACTTTTCATTTCAGAGTTAATAGTATGGAGCTTTCTACTGGGAAAAAGTGCAGTGAGGAGGCTCTTTTGGTTCACTTTTGCCTTCTCAAAATTTGCAAAAAATTGTCAACAAAGTGCCTGTGCAACTAAATGAATAGACCAAAAGTATCCATGGCATGAGCTCTGTGACCACCACACATTTATAGTTTCATTCAGTCTGGCCCATATTGAATCAAATAAGGAAACAGAACAATAAATTGAGCTATTTTTAGCCCCTAAAAAGGTCTGCATATGAATATAACTAATTATTAAGCATTACCAATACATAAGCTGTGATATCCAACTCCTCTGTTTCAGTTACTGAACATTGTTCCATTTAGTCAATTTAACTTTTCACTTTGCATCTCTATACTGTTGTCAGGCGTAATTTTGAGGAAGAATGTATGCAGGGGGGTCAAAAAGTGCATTTAAGCACATTGGCTGTGAAAGCTTTAATCTCATTCATAAATAGATTTCCCAATTAATTACAGAGTATATTGATTTAAACCAATTTCAATGGATGTTCTCTAATGCAATAGACTATAAGGCTCCAAAGTAACTGTTTCGGTACATTGAATCAGTAGCCCATGAACTAATGAGGTTTTACACATTAGTTGATTATGGTTCCTTAGGAACCCCATGATTTAAGAAGGGTGTGAGGGTGCTTGAATGCGTCCACAGGAGGGCAACAAAGCTGGTGGAAGGGCTGGAAGGAATGTCCTGTGAGGAGCTCTGGCAGCCAAGAGGGCAACCGACATCCTGGGGTGCATCAAACACAGCACAAACAGCTGGTCAAAAGAGGGGATGTATTTAGCATTGGTGCGGCCTCACTTTGAGCACTGTGTGCAGTTCTGGGCCCCACCGTTCAAGAAGGATGGAAAGGTCCTTGAATGTGTCCAGAGGTGGGCAACAACGCTGGTGAAAGGGCTGGAAGGACTGTCCTGTGAGGAGCAGCTGAGGACTCTGGATTTGTCTAGTTTGGAAAGAAGGAGGCTGAGGAGTGACCTCATTGCTCTCTACAGCTTCCTGGGGAGGGGAAGTGGAGAGGGGGGTGCTGATCTCCCCAGTACCCAGTGACACAGTGCATGGGAATGGTTCAGAGCTGTGGCAGGAGAGGTGGGATTACTCATAGGTAAATCTGCATTTGTAATAATCTTTGCATGGTTTGGTCCACAGAGCATACAGTGAAAAGTGTGGTCCTTGTTATGCTATTCATACCCTGCCATTAATCACAGGACAGTGGGTCATCCCTGTGGATGTGTGCCCCTGCTGTCGTTGAAAGCAAAAGGTACGCAGATTTCTGACTGTAGAGGCTCCAGCTTATACTTGAGCTGGATGCCTGTAGCTGAGGGTGAGAATCAGGTAAAAAAAATCAGGGTTTTTTTCCCCCTCAGACTGTAAATTGTGATTTACTCAATGGTAGTCCAGGACTTCGTGAATGGATTTGCATACTTCAGGAGGCTTTTTGAGCTATGTCTGAAACAGAGAGTTGCACAAAGAAAACCAACAAATAGAGGGTATTTTTTGTGGAAGTGACCTGTCTCGCACTCATCTGAGACATGCAGAAGAGCTGTGCTGGAATATGCTTGTGACCCTTAGTCCTAGGCCTTCAGGTCACTGCCATTACATCCAGTTCTTCCTCTCACGACTGTTGTGTTTTATAATTCTGTTCCATTTTGGCCATTCCGTATTAAATTATCACCTGTTTTTTTTTTCCCTTTTGTTCAAATTTTACAAACCCTTTTAAGTCACAAAAATTCCTGTAATGTGCAATAACCTAGGTTGCACCCTTTACCTCTGTGGAACTGGATCTATGCAGGGAATTATCTTTTTTTTTTTCCCCATTTAGATATGATTTTACTTGCAACTACAACACTTATTCCTCTCTTTGCCCTTCCTCTTCCTTGCTTTCCTTTTTGCATATCCTCATGGGGATGTCAGTGTGCCATCCAGCATGGCTGAATATGAGCCAGCAGTGCGCCTGTATCAGAAACAACATGGCCAGCAAGACTAGGGAAGTGATTGCCCCCCTCTAATGGCACACCTTGAGTACTTATCCAGTTTGGGCCCCTCACTACACGAAAGACATTGAGGTGCTGGAACAGGTCCAGAGAAGGGCAATGAAGCTGGTGAAGTGTCTAGAGCACAAGTCTTACGAGGAGAGGCTGAGGGAGACCTGGGGTTGTTCAGCCTGGAGAAAAGGAGGCTTTGGTGAGACCTTATCACTCTCTACAATTACCTGAAAGCAGGTTGTAGCCAGGTGGGGGTCATTCTCTTCTCCCAAGTTAGGAAATAGGACAAAAGGAAACAGCTTCAAGTTGCACCGGGGGAGGTTTAGATTGGATATTAGGAAAAATTTCTCCACCAAAAGGGTTATCAAACATTGGAACAGGCTGCCCAGGGAAGTGATGGAATCACTTGGAATCAATGGAAGTATTCAAAAGGCACGTAGACGTAGTGGTTACAGATACGGTTTAGTAATGGTTTTGTCAGTGTTAGGTTAATGGTTGGACTCGATGATCTGAAAGGCCTGTTCCAACCGAGACAGTTCTGTGATTACATGATTCTATGGCTCGTGCCTAGCTGGTGAATGCAGCTATGCCCAGAGAATCTGTGGTATGCAGTTTGAATGGAATTATTCCAGAGAACCAATGAAAAGAGCTGGTGCAGAAGTACAAGATCTCACATGCACCAGTAAGATAGTACAAATTTGAAGCCAGGCAGGCCTGAGGAATCCAAAAAAAGAAATCTCTCTAAGAAGCCTCTCAGAGTATGGTTCAGGTTTTGTATGAGTCTAATGAAGAGTTTCACATTTTTGAAAGCCAAGTAATTTATCATAGAGTCATAGAATCATTTAGGTTGGAAAATACTTTTAAGATCATCGAGTTGAATGGTTAACCTAGCACTGCCAAGTCCACTACTAAACCATGTCCCTAAGCAAATATATCAGGTATGTTAGCAGAAAAAGTACTATTACAGAAAACTCAAGATTCTCCTAACAAAAAGTGATATGGGCTGTGATGCTTTGAACATTTAAGTCCTTTGTTTCACACAGTGAGTAGCTGGAACTCTTCAAACTGGAAATATTAAATAAGTACTAAAGAAGTTGCAGAAATGGGATGTGAGTGCTGCAACTGATAAAAATTCAGATAAGAAAGTTTGAGTTTTACTACTAATAATGATGAGACTCGGTTCAGCTTGGGAACATGGGACCTGGATATTCTGCATGCAGTAATTCACACACACATGTCGTGGTGCTTGCAAAAATGCTTGTTTGCTTGCCTTCATAGATGCAGGGTGAAGGGATGCTGAGACACAGAGAAGCAAAAAGTCAGTGAGACGTACAGTAGAAAGTGAAAGGAAACAGCAGAAAAAGAAATAAGAGAGAACTATACCTGAGCCCATGTGGGAGGACTCACAAAAGTTTCTTTAAAAGGTGCATTTGAAGTTTGTGTAAAAATGACTGGGGGTGTCATTCTGCTGGACAGGGGAGGCTTGGCTGTGCCTGGACGCTGAGCATAAGAGCCCAGTGTTCCTACTCACAGGGGAGGTGATAACTTGCTTTGGGGGATATTTTTTATAATGTTGATGCTGGCTTTTTGAATGTTTTTCTATGCAATATATGTGTGTCTATATGTGTGTGAGTGTGTATGATGGGAAACACACGAGTGTGCAGTAAGAACTGTGGTTTCAGTGTGTGGAATTTGCTACTGGCAAGTTGTTCTAGCACCAAGTCCAAGGTAAATACCAGGTAGGGTTATATGTGCTTTTTGTCCTGAAATGTTTTAAAAGTCTTCCAAAATGCAGGAAGTTGCACCTGGGATTTCACAATTTTCTTGGGGCTGACATTCCTGGTGCACATCACTTCATTTTCTCTTTCTGCTTTAAGTTTTGGTGTTTGGAAAATTCCTGAAAGGAAGCTTAGAAGAAGAGGCTGTAGAGAAGTCTTTTTTCTTGGTCTGGGGGCTGGCTTCACAGACTTTTCCTAAAAAAGTTTCTTGTGCACTGTCCTACAGACTGTGGGAATCTCTAGACCTCCTTTCCACACTCCTGTTGTCTTGATTTCATTTCTTCAGAGTACAAGTAGGATTAAGCAGAATGGAAAGGTACTGACTTACTGGAAATGGTCTAGTCAGCTTCCTTAATATACATGTTAAAGTCTTTGAATGGAAGACACTCCACTGTGTCATTTAGAATTATTTTTTCTGGCCTGAGAGTACCTTTCCCTTTAAGGTCTTCTTTGCATGGATACTTGGACTGCTGCTTAATTTTTTCCCATTGAAATTGTGTATCAGACCCAGAAGTGGGCTGTGGCCCAGCAGACACTTTTTTCCTGTTCCAGAGAACACACATCCCCCTAATAACCACCATATTATTCTTCACATGCCACCTAACGGGCTAAGCATGTGAAAAAGCAAAGCCTGTGGAAGCCCTTGTGAAGCACTGCAGTAGGGGTGTATAGGAAGCCATCGCTTATGGGACAGCTGGGAGTCTGGCTGTCACACTGGCTTTTCCTGGCTTTTCTGTGGGGATTTGTGATACGTGTCTCTTGGTGTGCATTCTTCGATCCCTGCACTCTGGTCAAAAAGAAACGAAAGAGTGAATGGACTTGGCTAGTCATGAAAGCCAGTAAGAGGGTGGCAGATGGGGAGAAAAGTGCCAGAAAGAGCACTGTCTGGGACTGAATTGTGGACAGCAGCAGCGGTATTCCCCTGAACAGCCACAGGAGCTGGGGAAGAAAGCCCATCTTCGTGTTCAGGCAGTGACAAGGAAGACTTGGGAGGTGCTGGGAAGCTGGGGATTTGGCTGGGGAAGGGTAAAAGGGGCTTGAACCAGGAGAGGATGGGTTAGAAGAAGCAGGGGACTTCTGAGAATGGAGCATGGGCTGATGGCTTAGAGTGAGCACGAAGTTGGGATCAGTTTGGGAAATGGGGACTTTTTCAATGAAAATTGAAAAGTGAATGAAACCCACAGAGCTGAGGAATAAATCCAGCTTCTGCACTTTAAAATATTCAAAAATTTAAAATATTCATAGAACTTTGTGACAGATCAACAAAATACTGCACAAACCAGACAGAAAACAACGCAATTGTAATTAAAATACAATACATCATCATCAAAATTGTTATCTTTTCATCACAAGAAATCAGCCCTTGTAAAATACTCATTAAATGCATGGAATAGTTGTGATCTGTTCAGTCCAAATATTATACTTGAGTCCTACTTTACAATGATAACAATAAATGCTACACAAGATTAGGACACTGTTTGGAGGCACCACCATCACAGAACTGAAGAAGGAGTCTTGTGTTGGCAAACTGGAGGATATATCCTCTTATAAATGTGCTTCAGTTGATGCTTTGCCCGTTGTGTTGTCACTTTTTTCATAATTCTCAATGACACAACCCCCCCCCAAAACATAGGAGGTGCTAGTGTTGTCCTAGATCCTTTTCTTTCAAAATTCTGCTACACTAAAATCACCAACGTGGAAGAATGCATTTTTTCCCCTGTTTTGACTACAAGCAGATGCTTTTTTCATTTTTTTTCCTTTTTTTATAAAGAAGAACTTAAAAGCCAATAGGATTTTGTGATAGGCTGTCAGTAAGAGTATACACTTGCTAAGAATACCCAGACAATTAAAGGTATTAACCTCAGAAATTCTGCTTGCAAATTCATAGATGCACTTCTACAGTCAAAGAATACTTCTCATTGAGCTAGGATCTCAAATATTTGTTTCTCTAAAGCTCTGAGAACAAAACACCGCTTAAAAATAAGGAGGGAGGAGCCACAATAGAAAGAAGCAACAACGTGGAACTCTGACAAGTGGATAGGGAATTCTGCCTTCCTACAAGTCCCTTCTGGCTTTGGTTTATCCTGTGGCCCTCTCTGGGATTGTACAATTTTATTTAGGCTCTAAAATAGGTCACCAAATTTTCAGGAGCCCTGAGAACTCATCTATGGTTTCTCTGTTGGATGCTGGCCCCTTTGCTCCACCCTACAGAGGTAGGAAAGAATTATCAAAGTTTTTTCTCATTTTTTTCTTTGCTGTAATTCGTTCCAAAGGAAGTGGGTTCTGGAAACATTCACTGTTGTAAATCATAGCTTAAATTCGATACTTGTTCATCTGTTTAACTTCTGCTCTGTGTTTTCAGACTCTCACCCAGTGCTGCACTGCTTGGAGAACAGAGGTACCTGTATTGTCACTTGAAAATATATGACAATCATAACAGATAGTAGTAATTTACATAACATACTGATATTGAAGAGTTCTTTAATCTCTGTTATAAAATTAAAAGTGGCTACACATATTATTTATTGTGTGCCATGAATCCTTTCCTGTTCTCTTATGATTATATCTCACAATAACTGATAAAATCTAAGCCTATTATCCACCACAGACACTTCATATCCCAGTGGGCCTTTGATCCAATATAATTTTCTTAGATGGCAGTGTAGGGTCAGAGCGTTTCCTCCAGAGAGTTTTGAGCTGAAGCATATGTCATAATGAGGCCCTTTTATTAAGATTTGTTCTGCCACTCTAATGGAAAACACAGATTTGTGATCTGTCCTTTACAGGATATTAAACAAAAAATTGTACTATCATCATTGGATTAGTTGTCTCAGTGCTTTCACAGATTAACTCATTATCATTACATTTTTCTAAATGGCTTGTTGCTTGTTTAGTAAGAGTGGATTTTGAGTGGTCCTATAAGTAGAAAATCAATAAATGGATCAGCAGTGTAATCTTTTAGACTAATAAAAAACCTGTATGACTCCCAGCTTCATACAATTAAACTTGACTTAAACTCTCTTCCGTATCTTTACCATGGTTTTAATTCTGATGTGCTTTTCCAGGGAAGGAAAGTTCCATCTTTAGTAGCTCAGAAGGAGGAAACAAGGAAGGTTTTTTCTGTAACTAGTTGAGATGAGATGAGCTGAAGTGAATGTGGAAATCCGATAGCAGGATTTATGCTAATGCAGTGTCTTTAGATCATGTAGTCTGGTCAGGTATTTCCTTCTTGAGCTTTGTCTGTGCTGCAAAACATGTTGCTGGAAAAGGGTGTTCACTGGGTCAGCAGAGACATAGCCACAATACCGGTCCTCCTTCTCACGCCCTCTGATAAAAATAGTATGCCTAGGTACGCGCCCATTTAAGAAGTTTATTTTCTTAGCCAGGGGAGAATGATGTACAGCACTCCAGAGCACACAACACTTGAAATCGCATGTAGTTTGCAAGCTGATGAAAGAAGACATCACCTCTATGAAACATGCAACTTTGTATGCTACTATATATAACAATTAATACACATTCAAGAAGTCTATGCAAAAGCATCTTTGTTAGGTCCTCTCTAATACCTTTTCAGTAGATGACATCACATAAAGATGGATCTGAGGAGGACCCTGGGAGTAAATAAAGTATACCTGGAATCCTATTATAGAGGATGCACTGCATTGCCCATGAAATGCTGTGACTCCAAGATGTGTATAATACCTTCAATAACTCATCTTTTTAGTAGGCATGCATTCAAATTATTATTCTGGGCATTGTTGTTAGTGGTTCTGGCATTACAGAACAACCTAGGAACTTTGGGCATAGATTTGTTTAATCCTTTGGGGAATCTAACCACATTATCATGTGAACATCTACTGTTTTGATTGGCTTGACTTCAGAATTGTGAACTGAATGATGTTGCCTACTAGGGTCTGTGACTTCTGAGAGTTGCTGCAGTGGCTGTATCTCTTTTATCAACATACAAAAATTTGTGTTTGCTTCTGGTTTCCAGCATTCTGGTTTGGACTTCCATATTGCTTATATATGTTCACTTACGTTTTTCACTTGGATTTTTACTATGTTTGCCCCAATTTCCCCCTTCCGTCCACATAAAAAACTGAGACACTGGAGTTTGCCCCTCTAATAAATGTAAGGTGTAGTGTCACAAGAAGATTTCCTTTTATTTTGATGCAGCCTATTCAGTTCAGGAAAAATGCACTTTCTACCCAGCTGAGTTACATCTAGCTATTCTCACAAGGAGAGAAGTCTGCCTAAAGCCTGATGAATATGAAGATGCGTTAATTCTTGGAATACCCCAGTGAAAAAAAAAAAAAATTTCAAAGGTTTGGTTTTTTTTTTTCCCAAGTCTTTGTGCACAGGAAGATAAGCTGCAGTTCAAAACCTAGAGGCATTTAAATATTTTGCCAGTATACCTCCTGAACATCTGATACAGATTTCAGGATTGAAGCTATCCATTTGGTGAGAAATTTTTGTTCAGAGCAATGTGCAACATGTTGGACAACCTGATACTGCTAAACTTGAGTATATATCTGGGGTGCTAAACTGTGTTTTGGAATGGGATTTTATTATTAATTGTCTGGCTGAAAGACTTAAACCATTTGGTGCTTGGACAAATTGGAATCCTTTAAGTAAATAGTTTAGTCTTGGCATCCTTTCACTCTAACTGCTGCAACTTTTCCAGTTAATGTCGGAGGGATGGATGTTTCATCTCGAAAGCACATTTAGAAGGACAAAATTTGGTTTTATACACAATGTCTCTTACACTAAAAGCACAGATTTTCAAACACTGTATTAAAGTCCATAATTCATGCCCAGCCACAAGCAGCATTTGCAACTATTTCAGCCGAAACTGAAATAGTTGGAGAAACCTGCATTTCTTAGACTGCCTTGAATTCCGGTTGGGAATCTGACTTTATGAATTGCATTTGATTATTGCTATCCAAAGTTGGTGGCTGAGAGGTAAAATTTACATTTTAACAGATAGTACAATCATGGGATATAAGCATATTCCTACATGCATAATAATATATTACAATAGAAATACTTAAGCTTCAATCCTGCAAATGTTTACTAAGTCCTTAACTCTCAGAGGACTCCTAAGTCTGTAAAATTAAGCAGATGTGTAACTGTTTGCAGGATTTGTGCCTTAGGACTTGATCTGTATCTTACCAAGCTCAATGGACGTTGGGGTTGGGATATTTAGAAGCCTTACGGTAACACATATGCACATTGTTGAGGTGATGGAATATTTTTGAAAGGAAAATAGAAGAAACTGATATGTCAGTGGAAATAATCTTAAAATAGGATGGAATAGCTGTTGGGGTGTGTATGGAAAGCAAGCAGATAGCTACAAGAGTATTTCAGCAAAAGTGAAAGAAGATTTTGTAGTGCAGCAGGACATTGACAGGATTGCTGGAATCATCTTTTGCTCTACAGCTCTGAGTACCTTAAGAGAATAATGACTTTTACTGCTGAAACACAGTTTGCCCAGCAGGGTGACTGGCTTTAGAAACTTCCCCATTTACTGATAGTGATTCTAACAGTAGCTGAGAAGGATGTGTTGATACTTACTTTCATCTTACTTAAAGTGGTGAGGTTAAATCCCAAAGCCTAAAGGTAACCACCTGGGTAGTTAAATTCTGTTGAAGTAAAAATCTGTCATTTAACAAGAGCAGAACTGGTTTTATGCACCGATCAAGCTCAGAAGCTTCAGGTAAGTCATCTGAATTTTAGTCTGAAAATCAGTAGTGAGATAAAAGGCTCAGATATATTAGAATTGGCAGCGTGAAAAACCTCAGCTTTATCTGTACCTGGGTTTATTTGTGTTACCACAGTATGGACACGTAAGCCATTAAAAAAAAAAGTTTTCTACTAAGCTTCCAGAATTTCCTCCCCCTTCCCTCCCTCCAAGCAGCAACAGCAGTATTTCAATAGCAATGTCTACAGTTTTTTGGTTTTTGCTTTTTTGAAGTCAGAATATTGCAGAAATATAAAGCCACGTGTGGATGCCTGTTCTGAAAGATAACTGACCTATTAGACACATAAGTTTCAAGATTTATTCAGCAGTTTGTAGAGCTTAAATCAATTCCTGTTTTATTCTCGAATGTGCCCATCTCCACTTATGAGCAGGAATACTTCCACTGAATGCTCCTTTTCTGTTCCACCAAATCGATTCCAAATGTATTTTCTTGAATTCTTTTGCTGCTGCACTGTCTCCACAGAAGATGTTTTAAATGGAATTATTTGGTAGGCAAAAAACATCCCATGTGTGCCAGCAGATCTGAAATGACAATCAGATAAACTGTTCTGAAAGTTGTCAGAGTGCTCTGTTGCCATTTTTCATAGTAAGTATAATTAAAACTGCATGGCTGGAATGCTGAGAGGTGACTCAAGTAATTGGCTGGTTAATGCTAAGAAGGTGTAAATTCTCTAGAAATGCCCTGTGCATACCAACTGAAAATGCAACCCATGAAATAAATCCATCTGCCTACATTTGTTTTAACAGTAATACTGACCTTAGAGCAAGGTATTTCCAAAGGATTTTTAATGACCAGCTGGAGTTAATAGCCTCTGGCTGTACCTCAGGCTTTACACTCTGCCCAGCCAGCCATTAATTCCTAGGAAATGCTCTGCTCCTTGATTGTTACTGCTTAACAGCATGACAACCTAGACTGCAAATAGCTGTTAGCAGAGAAAATACTATTGTTAAATTCAGATAGTACCTTCCTTCAGAAAAGACTCCAAAATATTTACAAGCTGAGTGTTCTGAAAAAAAAGTAAGCAAAGATGATTTTCATTGCTGGGAAAATAGCCTATTTCATAACAGACAGGGCTATGAAGATGCATATTCTCAGGACATCTCTGAGAAATTAGACACCCTTAGGGTGGTCTTGTTGCCCTGTGCTGTTGTTTCTGGCGATAGGCTAGAAAAGTATTAGCATTACCCTCTCCTAGCCCCGGCTGTTGGCCAAGAGGATCTGAATTTTGTGGATTTTTACCAGTCTTCTGGGGAAACGTGAAAAGTCTGCAAATGTCTCCACCAGAGCTCCAACATGCAAAAAAAAAAAAAATTTAAAAAAATCTTTATGCTCATACAAGTAGTTTGTGATTAAGTCTTATTGTATAGGTGCAACTTCTAAGGTACTATAGCCTTATCTGCAATGGTTGCATGCTGCAGGGGACTTAGGAGGAGAACATTTGATTAGTGAAAGGGGTGAGCCAGACAAAAGAAGTCTTGATTTCTGCCATGTCTCCAAGAACATCCACAGAGACATTAGTAACCAGAAGGATGAAGAGACAGACCCAGTGACTGATAAACCAGAGGAATCATGCAGATTTTCTGGTTTACCCTGTGCCACTGGTGTGCTCAAAGGCCACCATTCAACCACAAGCATTAGTGAAGTTTGGAAACTGAGGAAGTTATCCCCAATGCTAGGAAACTGCATGTGCTGTGTTTAACAGCATGCACATCAGTTGCACTGTCACTCGCCGCAGTACTCTTGTCTAACCTTAAGTACAGGGCCAAAGGCTTTTACAGGCCATCAGCGCAGCATGCAGCTGATAGGCATGCAGCTGCACTATACAGGAACACAGAGCTTTTGGAGACAGAAATGAATTCATAACAAGCCACTGATAAACCTTCCTGTTTTAAAATTGTGAACAAGGGGAGACTGATACTACAGATTTGTAACAGTACTAAATATAATATGATAAATTACTTTTTACACATGTTGGTTAAGGAATTTTATCATGGATGTGAATGAAAACTGGTGATGAGGATAAAGCTACTAGAAATTTCACAACCTCAAATCCCCATCTAACAGAAAAAATAGTGTTTTTCTAATAGAGAATATTTCACAGCAGCGATCTTTTTAATTGTATCATTATTTGTGTCTGGCCTACTATGAGTTTTCTAGATCTAACATGGTTACAAGTTCTCTGAATAAGGAATAATAGATTTTACTATAATTTTAAATAGGCTGCTGCTGAAACTAGCAAAATGACATTTTAAAACCTTTCTTCAGTGGTTGCAGACTTTCTTAAAAGAACAGAAGTCTTGTGTTTTCTCCCTGTTGTTTCTTAATTAGCCTTTCTTTATTCTGTGCCTAATGGGGATCACACCTTTACCAAGTTATCACATTTAGAACACTTCACTGCTGTATCCCATAATTTTCTAGTAAATACACTCATTGGGAAATCACTCAAAAACGTTTTTGCATTCTAGATACTTTCCCAGTGATGCTTTAATTTTCCTACTCAGTTACTAAAGCTACTGACACTTTTTTTTCTTTTTTTTTCACTTTTAATTATGGCCTTATAGTATTTAGTTAGTGCATGGAAAAGGCAAAGATTAATGAATTCCTAGAAATCACAAAGCCAATTAATGAAGACTATGAGGAACCAAGTTTCTTGACTCCTATCATTTGATTGTCTTTTTTCCTCTACAATACTTACTAGGCTTACTTTTTGCACCATGTTTCTTAGTCCTCATTCCTAGAGCATTTTACAATGCCAGTATCATTTTACTCATTTACCAGATGGGGAAAAATTGCCACTTGAAGGAAATAAAATGCTTTCAGTCACCCAGAAGACTCATGGTTCATCCAGTGCACTCTCCAGAGAATTCATTGCCCACTAGGTACATTTTGAATATAGTTTTATTGCCTATGATATGTACAGAAGGCACTGTGACTGCAAGGAGAGACAGTCACATTTCCAGATAGGATAGAAACGGATGCTCAGGTCATTAGCTTTTTGGTGTGGTCAGGCTGGACACATTTTACGTTCATCAATTGGTGGACCTCATAGGGGAACAAGGTACAACCTCTGTTCTCTTACAGTCAGATACCACCTGTTTCTTGAGTTTTTCCAAATGTCGTTGGCCATTTGGTCAACTTGTACAATCTGATCATCTGAAGTAAGAACCAAGTTACTGAGAAATTTTTAGGACTCTTGATATTTAGGGAATCAAGAATAGCTAGCATTTCTAAATGTTTAGATTTTAAGATTGGAAATATTCTTCTTCTGTTCTCATTTGTATGAACTGTAGTTTAGAAGCAAAGAAATTACCATAGTGTACCAGGCCACTGGTACAGCAAGCTGGGTTATCTGTTTGCGGCAGTACTCCATGCATACGTAACTCTGAGCTGTTATTCATGGATGCAGAATTGCGTAGACTAGCTTTATTGCTCACTGCAGATTCTGCGGGTTTATGCCAGCTCAGGTACCAGTAACTGAAAGGCTCCCTTGTACAGTCCTGCCCTCACAGCTGGGCAGACTGACACAAGGGAACTGGGGAGCACCTAAAGCATGGACACATCGGAGTTTAATATACAGGGCTCTCTGCACAATTCCTTTATTTGATGCTTTGACCAGACCAGTGAATTTCAGGTAAGAGTTTAATAGGCAAGAAGGTTGCTTGCACTTTTCAAGTCACTATGAGCTCCATGTGGTAGCACTTAGTAGGGAGGGCATTCAGCTTGATATTCTTGTTTGATATTGTATTATTTAATCACAAAAACTATTTTATAAGATCAAATATGAAAGAGCCTCTAATAACATTGTAGCTGCCCCCAGAGTTATTTTATGTCCTATGAAATGAAAGAAGTATGGAAATGTAAGGAAATGCATAGTTAAATTCAAGGTTTGAGCTAAAGCTCTTAAGCAAGCTTCCAGGGACACTGCTGACAGAAAGCAAGGGGTGTGACATTGTGGGTACAAGTGAAACAGGGGGCAGGAAACTATTTCCAAAATCAATAAAATCTTATACAGAGCAACAAACACTATGCCTTAAACTTGTGATTACTACACAAACAGCCTTAAAAGATTTTTGGCTCTTACTTTGTGTTCCTTAATACATTTAGATTTATTTTATATGTGATCTTAATTAATAACTTGGCCTTGTGATGCTTGGATTTGGGTTAATTCAACACTATTGGTGTTGAATTTATTTATTTATAATTTACAGATGCATATTCTCAACCTTATCTCCATCATAATATAATATTTGCATTTGCTATTTTATTATGTATTGTGTATTTGCATATACATCTTTCATTTATAGAGATATCTGAAACAATGCCTTTAAACCAGGCTTTACACGGTCTGTACAAAGCTATATAAAGTACTTTTGAACTGTATACTCTATACACATGTAAATAATTATCAGTTGTGAATCAGATTCACCATATTAAATTCTAGAATATTTAAAGGTGATGCAATGTAAATAGTCAGCTAATGCAACAAGGAAATTAAGGAAACAAAGGAACAGTGTTTAAATGAGAGAATGATGGAAAACAAATTGATATTTTGTCTGGGATGTCACAAGGAAGGGACTAAATCTGAAGATAGACAAGGTTAAAGAAAGGTTAATACCAATTAAAGGAAGAAGGATTGCTAAAACAACTGAGAGGAGATTTATGAAAGAGTGCATTCCACAGATTTGCAACTATGAGTATAGCAGGCAAAGGAGTGTGGGTGACAAACTGTTTAAAGAAGCAGTGAAGGCACTCGAATATTGGAGTTATATTTCCTTTGGGAGGTCAAAGAAGCACCATACTGTAGTGTCCAATAAACCAAACGAAGGAATGAGAAATATGAGGTTTTTGGTTAATGTATATAGAATGTGGGGGCAAAGTTGGTAATCCACGAATTGCTGTTCTTGTTTTCTGTCACAGAGCTGTATTCTTTCAGCCTTGTTTGGACAAACACTGAAATGACTGTAATTCTACAGACTTGCTATATATACTACTTTGGTAGTGACTTTAATAGTCAAAAAGTGGAGATCTGTTCCATTTTGAATGGTATCCCTACTTAGGATCTTTTTTTGTGAAGCAGGGGTCTGCAATACTGAAAAAAAATGTAATTTGCGAAGAAATGAAGGCTACACTAGCAGACTGGCCTATCTTGCTGTGAACAAATGATCATATACAACATTCAGCAAATGTTGAAAAATGCAGACCATGAAGATGGTTTCTCAAACTGATTGGCTAAAGATGCCTACATGAGACTGGGTTAATACCAAAGAGAGGTATCTTCTCTCTGTCTCTCCATCCAGTCTTCTTTTCCATGTTCTGTGGCCTTTTGGTATTTCATTATTACTTTTTTTTTAATATGCACCATAGAAGTCAGCATTAGGAATACTATTGTTAGTAGGTGCAAATTCATGGATAGAGAAAGTGTTGATAATTTCTTCATTTTTCATCTGGTGTATAGTACTGATGTTTACACTTTGGATTTGTTTGGTTTTGATGGAGACCTATAATTGGGAAGGCTTCCAGATGAAAAGGAGGTTTCATGTTTCAAACAAAATTATGTCAGATTGGCAACTGTGCTTCCATTTTTAATAAAAACATTTCATCCAGATGATAAAAGGCAGTTATACAAGAAATTTATCCACTTACATGCTTACATATACTCCTTGTATTTTCCCACTTGTCATCTTCTACATGGACACTGGCTGGATTTTGCTGCATTTTTAGTACTGTAGGATGTTATAAGGCACCATTCTGCTTTTACCTGTTATTTGTATCATGCTATGGAAAGTTGAGGCATACCTTTTGTGTGTGTGAACTTTTGTTTTCATTTTATTTCAAAGTGTCTGTATTTAATGGAATAAGAACTTCTAAACTGTTTTACTTGCAACATTTTACAGTATTGTGGGCTTGTTTTAAATTTTAGTTTCAAGTAGTGATCAGCTTTCTCATACTTTTAAGCTGTGAAGAAAAATGGATTTATTGAGATTTCATTTCTTAATGTGAAAATCTCACTTGTAATAATCAAGTTCGCAAAGGAAAAAAACTGAAGAAAAAGGAAAGTTTGCAAAGGAAAAAACCTGAAGACTTTCAGTTTGTGATGTCTTTGAATTCACTAATGTACTTTAAATTATCATGGTAACTTCATTTTCTAAGATTTAATACTTCATAACTTGACATGAGTTCAAATAATGATGTAAGTCATGAAAGAATATAAAGTTTTGTAGTTGCATTCTGGCTCTCAACAGCCAGTTTCCCACACCTCCAAAACTCTGTAAATTGGTTCAAGCGTGATCTTTATCACATTTTGTTGATTTGTTATTTTGACTGCTGCTTGCTGCCAATAAAATTGGCATTTCCCTTTTTATTGTCTTAAATTTTGTTAAAACTTTTCAGGTTCTAGAATGTGTAAATACCTCTTCTAGTTAAGGAGAGTATTTTATACAGGGCAAGTAGGAATACAGTCATGCACATGAAACTGAAATTCTCACTGAAGTATATCATATTGTTAGCAGCTGTCAGTAAGAGAACAGGTCAAGGCAAAGTCATTAACTTTCCACTTCATAGCGATTATTTTATGCTCCTCCCATATATGCCATAGAAACTTTTCAGCGTATCCACAAGGAATACCATAGAAATAGGCAAGCTCTCTGCTGCTATGCACTGTGCTTGGCTCCTGCAGACCAAGCTTCGGAAATGCTCTCCAGTGCTCAGCCCTCCCACAGCAGCAGCAGGACATCATGGAAGATTTTTATATCTTTGTTGTCTCAGTGTCTTGGAAATGATTGACCTTATGGTTGGTTTTTTTCTATAGCACCTGCTGAGAGTGCAGTTAGGTACAGGGAAAGGAATTATTTTCAGGATTATATTCAATGATGAAGTTTATAAATTATACATAGAAACATAATCAGTCAAGCTAAATACTTCAGCTTCTCTAATAATGCATATACTGGAAAGATGTGCAACAGGACAAATTATGAAAATCTTATCTAATTGCCTGATGTATGGTATAATTTTCAACTTTTATCCTTGTGAACATATGTTTCATACAAGATTGAGAAATACCAAGGGCACAGCTTTAATAGATACTAGGAGAACTCCTAAGGACTGGTTTAAGGAGCATTAAATACCATTGCCCTGTTCAAGGCCAATTTTTCAGAACCCTGCAGAGGGTCCCCACCTAAAGCCTTGATTTGAATTAAGAAGAAACCAAAGGTATTCATCTATCTTGGGACAAAGAACACAACAAATGTGCCCTTCTTAGGAGCAAGTAAACGTCCTGAGGATGTAAAATAAAAAAGGAACAACAAGCAAATCAGCAATCAAAAAGAGAGGGAAAATTATTCCAGCTGCAACATAAAGACTGTGTAACATGCACTTCTAACAACCAGATTTGCAGAGCCTAATGCCTCCAAGAAGCAACTCCACTTCTCCTTACCAAAGGTGGTTCTTTGTTTCTTTCCTAGAACAGCACAGAAAGCATAAGCAATGCTGAACCATGAAATTATACTGGAAAGTGAATGGGAGATAAGGGAGAGAATGGAACTCAAGGATGTTAGTAGGCCTGGCTATTAGGCTAATAGTTGCACAAAATACAGTATTTTAGTGGGGAAATTTTCAAAGATATAATCACCAGCTAGAAATGACACATCTGCCTATTTAGAAATCCCCCAATATGGCTAGCAAACAGCAGTAAACTGAAAAGTACTGGTGCTTTGTTACACACTGTGGTCTTCGCTGGGAGGACAGGAAGCTTCTCGAATATTACTGATGCTTTGCTTGCCACTCTAATATTTGGGCAGTTCCAATTCCATCCATAAAGGACAACAATATGTACGCAGCGACTACATTAGCTCCTTGTTGTCTTGGAACAACCATTTTGAACTAGTCACAGACATATCTGAAGGTACGTATCATATTCACTTCAGCTAAGAGGTCTGGGGGCATTTTGCTTGGTACTGTGTGTTTCTTTGCGTAAGCAGAAGCTTTTGTGTTTCTTAAAGTATGTGCTCTTTAGGTTATCACTTTAATGTGCATAAAATATATTACATATGTTGTGGTCATGTCTGCTGATAAATTATATTTACCATGCACCTTTGTGTGCCTCACCTGCAGTTCGTCCCATCAATCTATCTCCCCCAGTATTTATTCTAACATTCCAAACCTCTGAGCAGCTTCAAACGGCTGGGACTTTTTTTTTTAATTTCTTCTTTCCTTTTTTTTTTTTCCCAAAACCTGTCAAAGATATATTTCTTTCTTTTCCCCTACCACGGGATTTTTTTCCTACCAAATTAATACTGGCCAAAAGATAAAATGTTGATATTTTGCCCTGAACCAAAATGTAGTATCTGCTGTATCTCATCAAAGTGTAAAGCTTAACGATGGGCTTTTGCATCATACCTCGGGGAAAAGGAGATTGCTAGGGTTCTGAGGGAACAGCCAGCAATTCTCCAGAATTTGGAAGATCCTCTCCTGAATATTCGGGTTTTGAAGTCATGGCATTCTTACCTACAGCAGTACTACTTCTGGGGACTTTTAACAGTCTCAATTTTTTTTTTAAATTTCAAAGATATACTATCAGTAGTTCTGTTTGAGACTAGGCAGCTGGATTAGTTCTATATGTAGTAGTACCTGCTATTAAAGATCAAGGCTACAACAAATAGTTCCAATAACATTTTTTAACACTCAAATGTTTTGCATTTATTAAATGTAGAGGAGCGGCAAACTGCGTACAACGTCTGAAGTAACATAACATTTGTATTGGCATTCACCTGATTTATACTACCTAATATATTATTCATATCAGTGCTACTTATTTTGTGACTATTTAAAATGTGGGTCATTTGAAGGTAATACTACCAAATGTTCTTTCCACCCACTGGAGTTTATGCATATTAGTCAGTTGCTTTCATCTTTGCTATTATATTTATCCCTATATTTATACATATGTCTACTATATCCTTTCCCAGGACTTTCTTAAATGTCCTTTTTTTTTTTCTCTTTTTTTTTTAATTCCTGGGTTTATTTTTCACAGCTTCTGGTACATTACAATGATCTTTGGCCATATGTCTGGGTGTGCAGGAGAACTGGTATATGGCTTCTTGCACAGCAAGAAGAAAATTGGCTCTTCTGATGCTATAAACACAAAAAGATTAACAGAAGCAGCTTTTTGCTACTCTGTGAATATAAGATAGAAACAGACACTGGACAACAATGGACTATGTTCAATCAGAAACATGAAAAATGATGTTATCAAACTTCTTCCACTCAAGCTTATTCCACTGTATTCCAAAGAACAGTTACACATTTCAGCAATGAAATAATTAATAATACTGTTATCTAAGGAAGTGTTAACACAATTGGTTGTAGAAAACAAATATTCTACTGTGTTTTCATTTGACAAGAAAGAGAAGGAGTAGAATGATTAAAGACTTGCATGAGTTATGAACTGGACTCACAGCGTGAATACGGGCATTACACCCAAAGCTCCGAGTTGTGCTCTGCAGATGTGCTGGTTGTGTGGGAAACATCCCCACCAGTTTGTCTTGTTGGGTTGCCTGATGAGCAATTGCTGTTTCCCAGGAAAGTACTTTGAAACTTCCAAAGACAAGCCTTTAATTCATCAGGTGTTGCTGATTTGATAGGATGAAATGAAAAAGTAAGTATTCATGCATGGGGACTGCACTATAAGGGTAGGTTGAATTTGCCTTTGTATTGAAGGGGATTTTGTCTCATTTTACAGAAAATTGAAAGCAGTGGTGATCAGAAAAGATGATTCACTGCACAAAATCTAAATAGAAGAATATGAAAGCTGAATAAGAGTAAGGAATTTGGACATCAGCTGGATTGGGTAAAATAGAAAGAGAAAACCAGCAACTTCAGCTTTAGCAGCAGTGGTAGTCCTGTGCTCTTTCAGAGTACAAATCTCAAACACAAATCTAATACAAATTAGCCTGTCAACTCAGATGAATGATGTCAGTGGGACCTAAGCTAAAATCCATCTGAAAAGACTCATTCCGACCTAGGTTCATGGCAGAGAACATTTCCCTGAGTGACATTGTTCTTTCAAATAATTTGTTTTGTTTTTCTTTAGGTAGGATCACAATGAGTGCCTCACTATCCATAGTTTCTTCAAGGAGGAAAGAAGGACAGAGTGATGTAAGCCTACGTATTTGGGAAGAGGAAGATGCTAGGAAAAAAAGAAATTTTAAGTGCTGGTGGCGTCTCAAAAAAAGAGGTGGAACTATTGTAATAATTTCTCACCAGCTCTTCATTGCTACTAGTGAATGTGGAAGTGAAATCAGTCTGGAGTGGAAAAACTACCAGGGTCAAGAGGAAAAGGAGTCAAGTAGATGAATGAGAGAGTAAGAATGACAGGAAGGTGAATAAACTATGAGCATGTAGGTAGGCTCATGACAATGAGCAAACACTGCACTAAGTAGTCAAGATTGTGTAGCACTGGCATTTTCAGCAGGATTTCCTTGAAGACAAGCATAACTCAACAGTGGTTAAGTGACAGAATATGGGTCTTGGTAGTTTTACTACAGATGTTTTTTAACAAATTGAGGACCAGTACAGTGCACCATGTGAGTATTTCTCATTCTAGCACCAGCACAAATTTCAGTCGGATAAATCAGATATTTTTTCAAACCCTAAGTTTATTCAAAGCAAAGTTTCTTTTCTACTGGACGTCTGTACTCATATTGTTTGCATTTTTTTCATGTGGTGGTGAAAAGGCCTGTTGATGTTGGCAAAACTGAAAACAAAGTTTGTCAGGTTTTGCCCCTAGTCTTACCGGAAGGGGAAGAAACTAAACTGTCTCATTCGCTCAGTCGATGAAGAGCCTTGGGCAGGCCTGCCACGGGGCATAAAGCGCCCGTCATTTTGACCTCCCTGTGGAGTGGTTACCTTGGCTGCACGCACGGGACCAAGCCGGCTTGACCCATCTCGCTCTGTTCCACCGAGTAAAGTTTTGGATACGCAGGTAACTCCCGCATCTCGGCTTCCAGTCACGAGCCCATCAGC
>KZ506653.1:92326-117604 GCA_002844005.1 Limosa lapponica baueri
GCTTTTTGTTCCTGCTCACGCTGAGGTCCCACGGTTGAGACGGGAGGACAGAAGCCTGTGGAGGGGCACGGGCCCCGGAGCCAGGCAGCGGGGCGGGCGCGGCGGCGCGGGCCTGCTGCCGGCCTCGGTTCCCTCGCGGAGGGGGCTGGCGGCAGGGAGTTGGCCGCAGTGGGGGGGCGAGCGGGCCCGGCCCTCCCGCGAGGTTTCTGCGCTGGCAGGGGAAGGGGGCTGCGGCGTTGAGGCCGCTGCTGCCCTCGGTTGTGCGTGTGTGCCGTGTACCGCCTCGGGCCTTGACCCGGCGGCTTCCCCGGCTGCCGCTACCTCACCCGTGAGGCAGCCTTCGGTATTTCATGCCTTGCTGCCAGGATGCCTCTTTCTTGCCTTAAGGCAGGGAGGGGAAGCAGCTGTGTTGTAGCCCCTCAAACACGGGTTGAGTTTTTTCGTGGGAATGCCGGTGAGGATGCGGGCTGTCGGAGGCGGGAATGGCTTGCGATCAAGGAAATACCGCGTGCACGTCCCAGCTACCAGCTGGTACTTGGTCAATATCGTCTAGTAGTGAAAACGTTTGAAAAGAGAGACTTCCACGTCTGCGCTGCCTGCATTCTGCTCTTCCCCTTCGTTCTAGGAACTGCGGAAACCGAGTGATAAAATGTCGATTTGTGATACGTGTACGAGCTCAGCGCAACAGATACCTTCCTAAACGCTTTACAGAGAGAGGGAGTAAAAAGTTCACAGCTTTGTTTCTGATTTAGCAGATGTGCCAACTTTCGTACTGTGTAATCCGACACTCGCAGGCATCTGCTCCAGTGGAGGAACTCCAGTACAGTATGCTTTTACAGTATACTGTCAGATACGGGCAGTGTATCTGGCCTTTGATTTAAACTAAGGATTAGGGGAGACCAATGCCTCCCAGGTGTTGGGAGAATTTGCAGCTTTTATTTTTGGTTTTGGTTCACAAATGTAGATAAACCATAACCTCCCACTACTCTCAAAAAATTTCAAAAATCACCATTTTTGATGTGGAAGAACAACTAAAATGGGTTAGTGGTTACTGTGGTTACTGCTCTATATCACAATGAAGAATCATTTAAGTAAAATTTGTGGGACATAAAATTCTAGTGACAGTCCTTTGAAAACCTGGAGATTCTTATGATTCATCTTATCTGAAGCTCTTTCCTCCTCTCCCCCTCAGTGCAATATATGTGAATGTTTTTTGTAAAACGAAAGCTTTCTTGTCTGTGGCCATTAAACTAAGTAACCTTCACTTTAGTTTGAGTTAGATGGATTATTTGCTGTTACTTGGTTTTATGTTCACCTTCCCTTCTTTGCTCAAGGTTCAAAAATCGTGTCATAAGAGTTCATCATCATATGATGTTTGAAGCAGAAATTGAGATATTTATCAAAGTATATTGTGGGCTACTGATAGGTCTATGAAAATCTTCTGTCTGGTGAATCTTGGCATTGCTGGAAAGCTCTTTTACTTGTTTATCCTTTTTTCCTCCCTGCTGCTGAAGTCTCTACGTGGATGTTTGTTCACTACTGCCATCTCTTGGACAGAAACAGGCCTGCTGAACGTTTGTGGTTGTTGTCCTCTAGTGGTTGGTTTGCGAAGAGAGTATAAGCGCTGCTGTACTTGCCCCTCACTGGAGTTGTCCTTAGAGAACATGGCAGTGGGAAAGTATGAGTCAGAAACAGATCCTGAAGGTTATCTTTTCACTCATAGGCATGGATCAAGTTTTGATAATAATTTCAGTGCTTTTTTATCTTAGTTTCCACAGGAAATGAGAGCTGTGTGATTCCACATCTTCATGTCTCTGGCTGCTAAGAATTGAACATGTTAGTCAATTGTAACCAAGCTTGAAAGCAGGAAAAAAAAGCAGGAAAGCAGGTTTGAAAACAATTATATTCCTATATATTTCCTGAAAATGAGGGCAAGGTCAAAGAGAGAGACTGTTGCTCCACGTTTTATTTGGCAGTAGTCTTCCATTTAGTTGGCACATGCATGTGGGCCAGCTGGATGCTCACTGCATGAAATTAACCATAGAATACCATGGGTGAAAGTGTTGTAAAGGACAGCAGTGGGTCTTAGGGTTTTAAGAGAGATGTTATGGAGATGTTATTAAAGCAACAAACAGTACCCATTTGAAGGTACTAGACATAGCTTTTCTCCTGTTAATGAAGCAGCCTTGTGCACTTGGTGTACCTTAAAACCATAATTTCTTTTCTTTCCTTTTCCCTATGCCATATGTTTTGCTATACTTACTTTTTTGTGAAGGTGCTGTTTTTGACAAAGATGTCTTTCAAATGATGGGTGAAGGATCTCGTGACGGGTGAAGGAAGGATGAAAAAATTATTTCCTAAGGAAGGATGAAAAAATTATTTCCTGAAACGATATTTGAGAAAATGTTAGAGTCCTTTAATATACACGGAATCATTTTTCACATTTACAGCAAGATGCATGTATTGCATGAGATGAATCCCAAATAAAAATCTTCAGTCTTTGACTCACCAGATTCTTTTTTTAATGAATACAACATATTTTGTCCCGACTTGATCTAAAAAGTTCATGAAAGTATGCCAGTTGTAAAGATCTCATTACATGCATGAACAGTAGAACAGCTCTCAAAAAGCAAGTCAAATGTTAAATTAAAAAAATTAAATTAAAAATTAATAGAAATTCTGTATGTAAGCAATGCCATTTGTTGTATTTTCATAAGGTTACTACTCATGAATTGTATAGATATTATTGTACACAATCTAAAGACAGATAACTTGCTCAAATGTAATTTCCTTAGCATCAGTTATGGTAATCTGGCAAAATAAAGTCCAGGAGGCTACTGCAGCAGAAGTAACTTTGTAAATCATTGAAAGGAGTAAATTCTTTTTCCTTGCAAATGGAACAAATCTGATGTCATCAAACATGTATTTTTAGTTTGATTTTAAAAAAAAAAAGTGCACTGTATTATTAAACTTTAAAATTAGAGCAGGACTAATCAGGCTCCTGTAAGGGTGAAGTATAACAGGCCTTGGAAACTTAAGTGACTTCTTTAGTGTCATGTGTGAGATGCACCAGAAATGCGAATCAGACTCTTAGTCTTCTGACTGCTGGGGCTAAACTGCAATGCTGTCCTTCCTCCCTTCTAGTAGATTCACTAGACGCGTTTATTTTATAAGTCTTGATTAACTATGTGACACTATTGAAATATTTCAAACAGTGACTGTAATAAAGTATCTTAATATACAACTAAATTGACATATCTGAGTGTCCAAGGAGAAGAGGCCAGGAGACCTACCACTAGCTAATACTATTTTCTTATTTTGTACATTAAAAGTTCTCATCTGTCATCAACTGACCAAAATTTATAAGGAACTCCCTTCTCATGGTATACCAGAACTACATAGCTTTAATTTCATGCCAAGGGTGGCATTGCTAGATTTTGAGGTTTTTCTTGAACAGATGCCACAAAAATCTTAGTGGCAAGCCACTATTAGCATATTAAAAAGGACATGTGCATAGAATATGCAGGAACGATTGACTGAGAATTCCTCAAATCAATGCCTCATCGCTTTGAATGTCAGTACCCTGTTTCCAGTGTAAATGCCCACAGAGCTAACTGACTAGCTGAAAGTCTTTGCTCTAGATGTTTCTGAGGAAACTTATCTCTTCTTGTGTGCAAAGAATGAATAGCCTGATTTAATGCCTGTGAATAGCATGAAACCTTGTCAATGGACTCCAGGGACAAGTGTCTGTGGGAGTGTGTTAAAATAATGTACAACAAAAAGGTGTAAATGTTGATGTGGATGTCATGAAGTTAGTTTTATTCTTCTGAAGAATACATTTTTCTTTTTCTGTCAGGTGTACTTAGTGCCATAAATACATCTTTATTCAGAAGATTTTATTCTGTGGCTGTTTCTGGGTGAGAGTAGTCAGGGACAGAGGGGAGAAAAGTATGATGCTCTCCGGTAAGGTTTTTTTTTTATGCCAAAGAGAAATGCATTCTTTCATTTGCAAACTTGCTTTCATTGTATGTGGACTATGGGAATACTTTTCACAGAATTTCAGCAGCCTCAACTGATGTTAGAATAAATCTGTATCATTTTTACTTATTATCACTTATCACTTATTATGCTGCCACTAGAGTTCATACCCAAGTAAGTATGTATAATAAAAACTAGAAAGGAAATACTTTCCCATGATTGTTGTGCAGTCATTTTCTTTTTGGTGGAATATTGCCCTTCACCATTGCGTAAACCATTGTGTCATGCTTGAGGAGCTTAGGTTGAATAACAGGTTATCTTTGAGGAAATTCTTGAGAATCAGTGTCTAATGGGCTATAACATATGAGATTTGTGTCTTTTATTTCTTTGTGTCATTTGTTTCCTCAGTGCCTTTTGACAAGTCATTTTCTGTTTCCTAATGCTTATGTAGAAATGCTTTAACTCTGTAAAGCTGAAGAATTTCAATGAAAAGTATGTCTGTCGTTATTATAGTAAATATTAGAGGTTCTTAAAAAAATGCTTCTAGAGATTTCCAGGGAAAGGAATTTACTTAGTAGAAGCAAGACAACTCTGTATGAATAGATCTGTACATCAATACCGTAGGCGGTATTTATCTGATAGTTGTGATTTGGACCATGTGTTTTCTTTTCTTAAATCTGTGTAAGTCAAGGGTAAAACCTGAATTTAGTGAAGTTACATGGCTATTAAAGAAGCGTAATTGTTGGAAATATGAAGTCCTTTAGTGTTAGCTTACAATTTAATTGAAGAAAGAAATGTTAGTCATTCTTCTCTATGTCTAAAAAGATTGTGTCCCTGTGTCCTATCATCTATCTGTTGCACCCCTTTTATTTTTTAAATGGTGAAACAAAGGTGAATATTTTTGGACTGTGCTACTGATTTGCAGAATCTTCTCCACAGCTTAGTTGGAAGAAGTTAGTGTTCTAGCAGGAACAATTTTAGGCTTCCCCCCTGGCTTTCTTCTAATTTTAATATGTACAGGTAGAAGTGGATGCTGTTCCTTGATATACTCATACAAAGGAATACACTTTTTTTCTTTTACATTACAGGTCATATATGACTCAAGAGAGGACTAATGTTCTGACTTGCTGTGTACAATTTAATATGTGTTCTTCTACTTATGCATGGAAATTAGGGAATTACTTGCAGATTAATCACAGAACTTAAAGATAAATGTTTAAAAAGCAAAAAAAAAAAGTGCCAAAGATTGGTGTATATGCAACTCCTCCTCAGTGGTAGCTCAATGTATCAAAGCTCTGGAAAGAGAGGAATGCTGTTTACTTCATGATGAAACTTTGAAATAATCTCTAGCCAAAGTTTTGGGGTGGTTTTTTTCAGAGGAACTGAATTTTCAGGAAATAAATCTCATTGTATTTCAATCAAGCAGTACACAAATACAAGTTAATTGGAGAGGAAGTCCAATGATGAGGAAAGCTTGGATGATTGATTTTGTTTATGCTCATACCAGAATAGAATAGAGTAGAATGGTTCAGTTGGAAGGGACCTGCAACCATCATCTAGTCCAACTGACCAAAAGTTAAAGCATGTTATTAAGGGCATTGTACAAATGTCTCTTGAACACTGACCTGGCTTGGGACATTGACCACCTCTCTAAGCAACCTGTTCTGGTGTTTGACCACCTTCTTGGTAAAGAAAGGCTTCCTAATGTCCAGTCTGAACCTCTCCTGCCACAGCTCTGAACCATTCCCATGCACTGTGTCACTGGGTACTGGGGAGATCAGCACCCCCCTCTCCACTTCCCCTCCCCAGGAAGCTGTAGAGAGCAATGAGGTCACTCCTCAGCCTCCTTCTTTCCAAACTAGACAAATCCAGAGTCCTCAGCTGCTCCTCACAGGACAGTCCTTCCAGCCCTTTCACCAGCGTTGTTGCCCACCTCTGGACACATTCAAGGACCTTTCCATCCTTCTTGAACGGTGGGGCCCAGAACTGCACACAGTGCTCAAAGTGAGGCCGCACCAATGCTAAATACATCCCCTCTTTTGACCAGCTGTTTGTGCTGTGTTTGATGCACCCCAGGATGCGGTTTTCTCTCTTGGCTGCCAGGGCACACTGCTGACTCATATTGAGCTACTGATGTGGACAGCTTCATGCGGGCCTTGCTGGATTTTGATCTGGCTAGCCCTGACATTGAAATTCTTTTAAATTAGGACATTGTATGGTTCAGTACTTTGCTGAATTGCGTAGAGCCCTCTGCCAGAGATACAAAGGTACTTTACCACTTTGTCTGTTTTCTCCTCTTAAATTTAGCTTTTTATAAAACAAAATACTTGTCTTGTTGGAGTCCTGATAACTTAGCTGGTGCATTTCTTGCGGAAGTGACTTGCAGTGGTTTGTGATCAAACTTTATATTCAATTTGTGCCTGAAAACATAGTAATCCATTATGTGGACTGGTAATTGCATCTTTTGTAGATGGAAGTGATAACTAATTGCCTTGTTGTCATGTTAAGATTCTTTATTGAAAGGTAACAAATAAGATCTGTAAAATTCAGCAATATCACTCCTAAATGTCTTTCACATCTTTCACTTGGGCAAAGGAGTTAGATGGATATACTGAGATGTTATTTCTGCCTTTCCCATTGAAGAACATTTTATTCTTAGCCTCTTGAAACGGGGTGGATCTGAAGAAAGATCTGCTGCTGCAAGAGCAGCCTGCCATTGGAACCAGAAAGCTTTAAAATTAATTTTTGTGAGAAGTGGTTATTATTACCAGGGAAGGCTAATAAATAATATTTTTTTTTGTCATGAATCTTATAGCCTGATGAATGGGGAGGAGAAGGCTTAATTATGATCATATAGCCCTTGTCGGGGGAGAGGGAGACGTAATGTTTTCCAGGCATTCTAGAAAGGGAGTTCTTGTATGAATCCCGGCAGTGCATGCTTCCTCAGGGCGTCAAGTCTTCTCCAGTCCTGCAGTGCAACAGAATGCAACTGTAAACATCATTTTGCTGTTTGCAAAGTTTCTCAGATTAAACCTGTGCCAGAAAAGTAGGCCTATTAGTAGCCACCATCCCTTAAAAATGAAAATTGGTCTCTTTTTCCTGTGAGACCTGATGATGTAGTTCAGAAAGCAGATCTGACAACTGTTAAAATATTAATTATTGGAGTAAACAGAGGAAAGTAAGTCAGAGGTCCAGAATAGAGAACCTAATTTCTCTAGAAGAATTATTAGTCCAAGTGTTGAATGATAATACCACCCATCTGCTTTTTTAGTTTACCAGATTTTGCATATTGCTTAGCCGGTGTTGGTTCCCTTCTTTTGCTAAAACTCAGTAACTCAGTTCTTTGTTTTTTTTTTTTCCCAGAGGAAGATGTATTTGCATGCAATTTGTTTTAATTTGAAAAGTCTGCATACAGACAGGCAGTTTTCTATCATAGTGGTTTGTTCTTCCTGTAAAGTATCTGTGGATGTAGGCACAAAGAGGAATAGGCAAACTTGCTCTTACCTGAAAAGTTATTAAAAAAAAAAAAAATCAACACTGGATGTAAACACACAGTCTAGAATCAAGATGGAAATTGTTCTCTAGATTATTCTAGACTGCTGAACTACCAGCGCATGTGGATTAGGTTTAATACCAATTTATAAACCAACCCTGAAAATAATTTCTCAACAAGGGACACTGTAAAAAATAAGATGACAGGAATAAGTAATATATGTTTTTAATTTTCACATAGTCTTTACTACTCTTAGGCCTTTCTGAAGTTTTTTAAAAAGTATTCACTTTTTTCTTAATAAACTTCTTCTGAATTAATTTTTGGGGGCCTAGTAATAGATTTTCTTTCAAGTGGGAAATAAGTCATGATTGATCTCACTGCCTAAGTAAGTATGTATTACATTTTCTTTCTGTTCTTGGCAAATAAAAGCAGAGTTGTCAAGGTGAAAAGAAAAAATACCCTTGTGGGAGCAAGGTGAAAGAACCTAATAAAACACGTTATGTAGAGGAATAATTAAAAAGAAAGTAATATCTATGTTCTGGATAACTGCTACTATTTTTGTTTGTTTGTTTTTTAAAATAACCTCAAATTATCATCCATTAGATATTAAATTCATGACATGATTATCATAAACTTTGAAACATGGAAACAGTAAGTTATTAGTTGTCTGCTCTATTAGAGTATCAACCATCCTGTATCATAACTGAGTTAAGGGTGATTAACCAAGGAATCAAAATCATGTTATCTTTGTTTATATAATATCCTGAAGTGCTTACCTAATATCTAGTCTCCTAATGCTTAGTGTTAGTCTCCTAATATCTATTAGAGTAATAAACATGTACAAAAGGACTGTTATACTGCTTTGCTAAGCATCAACAACCCTAAAAATAATTTGTAATTTGGAATGTATATTTATGAGTTCTGTTAGGTCAATGGTGACCTGTTCTGTTTGGAGCCTTTGAAACCTGGTGTCATATAAGTATTTTAACAGTTTTCTTGTTTTGTTTTTTCCTCACAAGCGGAGGTTGCTGATGGGCAAGATTTGAGAGAGGAGATGGAGTAATGGCAAGTGAAGTGTTCATTTGGAGTGCGGAATTACTTATCACTGGTTCAAGGAAAAGATACAATTAGAGCTTTAGATCTTGAATGCAAGTTTTTGTCACATTTATTTGAAATGTGATGTAAGGCAATATTGTACCTTAACGGTATCTCAGAGATCCTTCTACTTGAAATGCTTTTATTTATTTAAAAATAACAACTGAATTTACAAGATTAAAGACAAACTAAGTAATAAAAGTTTAGTAGTAGTTTTTGGCAATCTATTAAAGCCAGATTTGGGGACACTGAAAGCTATGAAAGTTTGTTACAGAATTTCCTATGATTGACAGAAATGCTTTCTGAGGAGCTGTAATATTTTAGCAACCACATATTCCCTTTTTACTACAGCTGAGTCCTGAGTTTCGGAATTTGTAATAGTAAAGAAGTTACTTTGCTTTCACTTGATTTTTCTTTTTTTATGGTTTTACTTAAAAAGATTTTTTTTCTACAGTTCTAGAGAAAAAAAAATCTTCATTCTTTTACTACCTTACATGCTGAATGCAAAAGTATTTAATTTTCAGACTATAGATAAGGAGATAGTTGTGAGAAGTTTTCTAAAAACTTTATTGGTATTTCTCCTACCCTTGCAAATAATTCACCGTCTGTCACAGATGAATAGTATTCAGGTACGTCTTAACGTGGAACGCTGTGAGGGTATGGTGTTCATGTGTGTGTGTTCTGGAGGATGTAGTAGTAACTCTGTTGTTAAATGGACTGCCCTGGCATACTGTAGGACTTTGCCTCAAGATCTGGTAACAAAAGTTACTGACTAAAGTGTTACATTTTAGACAGTAATCCAGATAGCTCCCTTGTCAAAGAAAGTTAATCCATTCCTTGTTGGAAATGCTGCCTTCAGCTTCTGAAAGATATAACAAGTACCCTCGTGCCTGAGCTCCACAGGGTTCCCTGTGCTTGAAAGTACAAGACGAGGAGGGTTTGAGTGGGGGTTCTGAGAGAGCACGGCTAAAGACTATTTCTTCCCCTTCTTTCTAGAAGTAAGGGATATTTTAAGGTGATTCACAGTAAATCCAGCTTCTGAATTTCTCATATTGTGGAATAAATAGTCATAAATAAGAAACAGTGTTTCATTTTTGGCAGCTGAAATAAAAGGAGTCCCAACTAACTGAAGAGAGTGGAAATGAGAGAGACTTTAGGAATATACTTGGCAAGTATGAAAAGTCAAATTATGAATCAAGTCTTTATTATCTATAGTTTCTGTAAGTCTGTTAATATGTTCTGTATCTGACTGGGATCTGAATGTTAAAATTACATTTCATTAGCTGATAGTTTTATATTTGTCTTGTTAATAAACTGTATAACCTGTGACAGTTTTTTGAGATGAAATCTGTGTGTCAGGTTTGGTATGCTATGTTTTCTTTTTAGTTGCATTATTTATACATTCAGTAATTATACTGTATGCTTTCCAGTAATGTTGAGGTGAAGACAAGAATAAGCTATATGAATAAAATTGCTCTTTTCAGGACTAGATGCTGTAGTTAAAATAACTATTAACAATACAACAATATAGTAATATAACAATCTATAAAAGAGCTATTTCATTGGGGGCTTCTAAAGAAAGCAAACATGTAAGTACAGCTTAAAAAATCATGCTATTGGAAGTAGAACAGGTGCTTGGGATAATTATTTTTTCTGGTTTTCTTTTGGTGTGGCATAAGCAATGTAGCAATGCAGCTAGATATTAGTGCTTATTGAATTAAGCATGTTCTTGAGCAAGGATGAGCTGAAGCACATATAAAATGCTAAACAAAGGCCAATGGCCTATATGAACAATGCAGCAATGCTTGGAAATGGTACTTTGCTTAACTCTTCTGTAGATCTTAAGATAAGTTTTATAAACCATGAATTGGTTGTGTCCCAAAACAGATAATAGTAATATTTTGGGCATTAACAGAATTTGTGATGATAATTTTTGAAAACCTGCATTCAGTTCCTAGTAGTTGCTGTAGGGGATTCTGCTACCATTGGATTGGCACAAGTAGTTCTTGTATAAAGCTTTACAGAAGTGCTCAGCCTTGCCTCCTGCCCCCAAAAAACAATGGTTGTTATTCATGTCACTCGAAATAGTTTATTTCCCATTTTTTTCAGTGTATATAGCACAGTTTATTACAGATACGTGCTGCAGATTACCCGTTCTATTAGTCATATAGAACACTTGCTCCTTATTTCTGATGGTAGTTTGAACAGTTTCAAAAAATTAATTGAACAGGAAAATAGATTTATTTGTCCTTTAATCCACTTCAGAAATGCGATGGAAAACCGATTTCTCCATTTTTACCCATATACTCATCCCTGAGTGAGCGTTAGACTGCAGCTAAAATTTCTGAACTCGGTTTTAGAAATAGGCTGTTTCTGTTTCTGCAGAAAATGATGTGAAAGGAACAACTTCAGGATTGATCCTTCTGAAGATAAGCTCTGAACTCTAGAATGTAGAGTTGTTTGGTTTTTTGGTGCAAGTCCTTTGCTTATGCTTTCATACAGCAAGACAACTGTGGGAAACATACTGCATCTCAGATGAGGGTTTTGAATGGCACTGAACACAGAACGACTTTGTTTTTTTGGTGAAGGAAAGACAGGTTTATTTATGTGAGTAGTACAAGTGTGTTGATGGGACAGTACTTTGCTCATATCCGAGATATTCAGGACAGATATCTTAAGGGAATTAACTATCAGAAACTGTAAAAATTGCATACTTGCAGTTTGCAGCACACAGAATAGATATGCTTTTAAGATTTCCGTTCTTTTATGATTTGTACTGATGTTCTCCATTTGGTTTTGGGTTTGGTTTTTTTTTTTGGTTGTAGTTAAAAAAGAATGTACAGTCTTTGACAATTTTTTCTATAAGGCAATGGGTCTGGATCAGCTAAGGAGTTGCTAAGGGGTCTCTCTGAACCAGCAATCCAGTTTATTTAGCTGTAAGTAAGAAGGGAGGTAAAACACCGTTCTTATTGTGGAGCTGGGATGTCAGATTTCTGGAAGAAGACCATCCTCAGCCTGTGATGGCTGTGCCATTCTGCATCCTGAAATAGTAATTACAGGTACCTGGTATAGGAGATAAGGCTGCTTGATTTGCTTACCTCAAGTCCTCTGTTAATATGTAGTTAACTAATGTGAATGGCCCCAAAAGGCTGGAGTGTCTGTGTTTTTCAGTTTTTTTCCCCTTCCGTTTTTCTTGATCTTTTAGGAGCCATTTTGTTAGAGGACTTATTTTTCGGTTATTTGGGAGGATTAGTTTTACCTGGGAACATCAAATGGGCTCATTAATTTACTTAAATGTGTAAATTCAGTTCCTGGCTTGGATTTGTTCTTAAAGGCTTTATTATGTCCCTGTGATAATAAGGGTGTTTGATGGCTAATTGCTGCTGGGTGTTTGACCTATGCCACTTCAGAGAGCTATGGTGATGAAGTCTTGTAGCCTGTTTTTGATACTCATAGAAGATCAGTAAGATCTTGGCACTGCACAGGTCTGTTATGAGTTCTGCTGACAGCACCAGTTGCAGGTAGAAACAGGAGTACGATAACACAAAAAGCATTACTTTTGTTTCGGGCAAATACGCGTTGAACTCTGGCAAACCAACAGCTTTACTTTTCTTTTTTTTTTTTTTTTTTCTGGACAGGATCCAAAGTCAAATAATAGTTGAGATTCACTGTGGGGCATTTATTTATTTATTACTTGTAGAAATTAAACAAGTTTAATAGTGATCTTCAGATTCTTATCTGGCTCAGATTAGCATGCTATATAAATTATGTAATTGTAAGGGTTAGCTGTGTAAAGCAAGCTTGATTTGAAGGGCTGGTGCTCAGGTTCAGGTTTATTTTGTTGGTCTGTAGCTCTTTAGCTTACAAAGGTAACTGTTCACTGATTTCTGTTGCTTCTATGGGTGTCTGAATTTGTCTCCAAGTGGGCAACAGTTCATTTCTGAAAACTGCTGCCACATTTGTGTTAATTGACAGTTGTCTTGAGAGAAAGAACGAAGAATGCCTGCAAGAGCTCATTTGCTGTTTCAGCCTACGAGGTGTTTCTTTCAGAGAGATTTAAAGGTTGGTGTAGTGCCTGCTGTGCTATTCTCTGTCCTTCTGCCAACAAAAAATGTAATTGGAAAGCAGAAAAAATGTGGGGTGGTTTTTTGCAGTCTTTTACTGGGACAATTACTGGGTTAGATTTTAACATTCTGGCTTGGCAATAATGCTTATCTCTCAAAGACCCCGGTTTTACAACAAAGTGTGCCATTGGATATAGGTTATGTACAGTACAGCTTTTATTCAGTACTGAGTTGTATTTAAAGCTGCATGTGCTCATATTTTTTCCCTCTCCTTTGTATCATAATAAGAAAACAGAGCTGAAATACTAAATTTATTAGTTTCTTTTAAGGAGAGTACTCTTTTTGCAGTTAAGCTAATGATCAATTGCAAATATAGAACTCAAAACAAGCAAAAGCTACCTAACCCCTTTTGTTTTGATTGAGCCTTATTTTAATGCTTTCATTTATCTTGAAATGGACATTTTCAGTTTTTTGTCATGCAAAGCAATCTGAATAAATGCACATTCATTATTCTAATATTCTTTGAGTGAAATATTGGTGATCACAAATTCAAATAACAAAAGCCTGAAACACAGCTGAGTGGTATATTCTAAGGTAATTTACTGATTGCTGTGCCCCCCTTTCCTACTTTGTTACAATGGTGTTACTATTTTACCCTCTGAGATGTAAATGCAAAGACACCTCCTACATCCCCCTTCACATGTGAACACAAAAGAAGTTAGCATATATCCTTCTTCCCGTCTTCATTCTTGGTTTGAAGCCAGTGTTTAGTGCTGCCTGATGGGGAGTTACAAACTTTTTTTCAGGATTGTGGAATGGCCCAGGACACTGCAGTGCCCAAACTGGACTTTGTATATTGGTTGGATAAAGCTATTAAATGGAGTCAAGCCACCACACTGGAGTCACAGAAGGATGTGTGCCTTCACTTGCCTCAGCTCCAGGAGTTTCTGCATCAGGTCTATGAAACTTTAAAACATATGGTAAGTGACTTTGAAGACATCCTCAGAAACAATCTGCACCATGTTTTGACAAAACAGAAGCTAACAGTAGCAGAGAGGTTTGTGTTATTGACCTAATGTATTGCTGGATCAAAGAGGCAAACTGGGGAAACGGTCACAGGTAATGCAAACAGGAGCGTGCTTCCTGTTTCCCTGATTTATTGTCAAAGGAGCTTTTTCTTCTTGATTGGTTGTTGTCACGTGAGATTTCCCAGCCAATGCTCTAGCCTCTTTAAAAAACTCTTTAAAATAAACAAGAATTTGATTCTGGTTGTCAGGTCATAAATTGGATTATTTAAAGGCCTTAACATGCAAAACTGTAACTGATCCTTTAAATCTTAGAGAAAGTCTGTTGACACATTAACCCCAGTATTATGGCACACATAGTGAATTGTAGCAGCATGGTCAGATCCTTGGCATATGCTACTGGCTGTTCTGTTTAGTAATTTAATTATTGTCTGCACTCACTAGAGTGCTTTTTTTTAAAAGTAAGTTTAGTTATTTATATATTTAGTTTTGTATATGTTTTTCTGAGCTTGGCTTTTTCAGTATATGTATGTAGTATAATTAGCTTTAGAAATGCTGCATTATGGCATGAAACTGATTTCTTCTGGAAGTACTTCTTATTAAATATTCTTCTTATCTAAAGACTGCAGAGATGATATTTTTTCTGAACTGAATTTAATTTTTAAATAAAAGATTTCTAGGGAGTGATGTTTTTTCCTGTGTTTATATATATCTTTTTCTTAAGAGGGGGAAAAAATGTCTATTTTTAATGTTACTACTTCAAGTAATCTGAGGCTTGGCCTGAAGTGGACCTTGTGAATACGGCCCCAGAAAGTCTAGGGCTAGCCCCAAATGTGAGACAAATGTAAGGAATTTATTGCAGCAGCAGGAGATGGTTATCGTTCCTGCTACTTGCATGCTATCTCAGCACAGCACCGTTTTTAAAAGCCTTCATTTATGAGATAGTAAAGCTACAAAAATGGAAAAATAAGACTGATTACAGAGGGTTGTACATGAACTGCATTGCTGCTTTTATAGTGAAGCTGCTTTCTATTTGGTTAAAAGCTAAACTGAAGTTTGTTATGACTAATCATTATGTAATTTAATTTAAAGAAAGCAAGTGAAAGTAACAGAAAGATACTTGGTTTTATACCATAGTAGGTATTCATTTCTTCAGAAACTCTGTGAGACAGTGTATTAAAGCAATGACGATCAACACAAATATAGTTTGATTGTGCTTTTATTATTATGAAATCTTGGTTCCTAATACTGTTTTCTGATTACTGGATGTGAGGGAAGTGAACAAATTTTCTACCATAACTAAGTATTAGGTGAGGAAATTACTTACTTAAGCTTTAGCTTATTTGAATTATGACATTATAACCAATTTCAGGTAATTCTGCTTTTATTACATACATGCAGGTGTTCTGCTTCCAGAGCATTTCACAGCAAAATCATTGGGATTGTAATTTACAACAATCTCTGTCATTAACAGTTCTCCTAAGCTACTGTTGATGTGCAGTTTATTTATTATCTTTTGTTTGTTTTTGTTTTAACAGGATTCAATTGTAGCAATCCAGCAGTTCCCTTTAATTGGCCAACTTCTAGGAAGGCTTTGTTGGAATCCTTTTGTTATGGGATACGGTAAGAATGTGTAATGATATTTCTGCAGCAGTTTCATAAACTTTATTCTGTAGGAATTAGGGAAATGCAACTTGTTAAATACTTTGATTTTTTTTTCCATAAAAACACAACATTCTTTTTCACTTAAGTAAAATTTTGAGATGGAAAGGTTAGCCAAGTTGTTTAAAAGATGTGACATTGAGAAATCTTAAATTTACTTTTAAAGCTAATTAAATTAATGGAGTAGTTATAGAATCTTGATTTCAGAGCAGTGGATTTTAAAACCAGTGAGTGCTTCTGTGTGTCTTGATTTCCGTTTTTCTTATTTTCTTGTATTACATTTTTGTTAGGTTTTCAGAATGTACGGAATCTAGTGTTTCAGATTACTTTCAACAGAATTTTCTTCCAGTTATACATCAGAATATTGTTGTGATATTTGGGTTGTTTTTTTTTATTAGTGTAAAACTGTACTAAGTTATGATTGTGTTTGTTTTCATTGACTTTGTACTGAATGTGCGTATTCGCCATCTTGCAAACTAGTGAAAATGCACGTGGAATAAAAAGCAAAATAGTGAAGTGGTGACATAGGAAAAAAACATACAAAAACCCAAGAGTCTGTTACTGGTGAAGTATATGTGTGTAGATAAGAATAAAGAAAAGAAATTGGGGGCAGGAAAACTCTTGGGAGGGAGGAGACATTACGTGTGCTACCTCACCAGCAGTTCCAGTACATTTTTCAGGAACTGAGAAGTTGATAATGTTGATAAATGACTTGGGATCTACTCTTAAGCAGAAAGCTAATTATGAGCTTCTCTGTGAGCCCCTTAAATAATCTTTTGCTAGTCTTCTGCTACTACTACAACTACAAAAAAATGGTGGCATTTTGTCTCCTCTGCTTTATACTTCCTTATGGGGAAATACAGCAAAGGACAATTTTTGCGTTCACCTGGAAGTTCACCTATTAAGTTACGCACAGCATTAGGCTAATGTGATGATACGTCTTCTGGTTTGGCTTTATCTTCTAGACAGCTCCAAGCACAAGCAGAATGAACTTGTCTGCAAAACACATGGTAGGTGGATGTTATGTCAGCACTTCCTCTCTGAAATAAAAATTTTGGAAGGATCCATACATTTAAACATAGATCACTTTTGCAGAGCGGCAAATGTGTGCTTTTGTGGCCCCTTTTGAGAAAAGCCTTTTCATACTTGATAGACTTATTTTTACAAAGTTTCCCTTTTTAATCATAGTTCCTGTTTTCGAGAATGTTGATAACTGTTGATGTTAACAATTACACACATGCTTTTCTTCTAAGCTTTTATTTGGAATATGCAAGTCTTTAGACCAACAGTTTTTCTGAACTGAAAATGTATTGTGGTATAGAAAGTAGCTTCTTCTGTATATTTCATCAAAATTGAAAGCCATCTATTTCTGCTTTTGACTTCTTTTCACAACAATCCCAGCAATACGTTCTTGGTTTCCTCTACTTCTTTCTCTTCTTTGGTATCCTCCAGCATTTTCTAAAGCAAGAAAAGCACTTTTCCTGCAAGTTGATCATTACCTCTGAAGACTGCAAGAGAATGGAGTTTTACTGTATGTTTTTTTTATGGGTCTCAAAGTTGCAAGGATGCCAATTCAGAGAACTTCACTTGCTCAAAATGGAATGCTTCACTTTAAGCATTAAAGATGAGTCACGGAGTTTTTCTAACATCAATAGACCTGAAGATGCATATACATTCCCACCACTTCCTCTTCTTAGAGCCACCTGAGCGCTCTTTGAACAACTGGCATTTTATATTCAGCAGATTTTCATTTTGTTTGGCACTACTTCTGATTACATTGTTTAAGATAGTGCTGGGTATAGCAGATGCTGACTCTCAAGTGGGTTTCATGTAATTTCTCATTTGGATAAATAGCTAGCTCATTCAGACAAGTGTCAGAGACCAGACCACCCTCGCAGAAGAAGGAACTAATTTTATTCAATTCAGCCTTTCATACTAATAAATGGAGGACGAAAAACATTATGCTTCTGCATCATGTCCAAACCACAATACCTATCACCTTAGATGAATGTCTGTTGGTGCTGGAGACTGACATGGCTGACCACTCAGTGCAGGAAGCATGGTCTCCAAGGGAAAATAATCTCCTCATAAACACTCCTGAGCAGGAGGTGACCAAGTTAGCCTTATTTAGAACGCTAATGTGAAGGAAGCACGACTAAATAAAATCTCATGGCTGTACTTGTGGTGCTAAACCACAAGGGATACATGAGGAATTCAGACTTGGTAAGGAATTCCAGTGTTTTTTCTATGGGCTGGGGGATTATCTCCTCAGTAGGACCCTCCTGGTTTGAGTTTTGAGCCCAAATGTCTTGAATCCCAAACTAATACTATAAATGCTGGGGAATTTCTTGGTGACTCTTTATGTCAGTGTATGTGTGTGAGCATGCATGCTTGTGTATGCATTCCTTTCCACAGAAAGTTCTGTTTTAGCTAATCAATATTTTCTGATATATTTCAATAAAACTTTACAACAAGCTCTAAAAAGAATATTTGTGGCTGTAAGATTAGGGTTTTCTTATTAGTTCCTTGCATATGGCCCCGTTCATGACAGGGTATTTGTAAACTAACTGTGTCATAGGATGATTGAGACCACACTGTGTTATGAGAAAAGCATTGCCGTTTTTTTTTTTCTTTTTTTAAATTTTTTCTTTTTCTTTTTTTTTTTTTCTTTTTGATGTGAGACTGGCAGGGAAGAAATGCAGTCTGATTCATCAAAAAGGGCTTTTGTTTGTTTGTTTGTTTGTTTTAACAAAATAGCTTCCAAGCTGTCTTAAATTTCATACAGAAAATTTTCATTCCTTTAGTTGGAGTTACAATATTAGCCTAGTCCAGTAGATAGTTGGTGACCTTTTTTGGGATATAATTTCCACCTTTGAGCTACTAATTTTATTCCTCTGAATATATTAATTGGATATTTATTTGGGTAGTGAGTCTTTCATGCCATAATAAGATCAAATGCCTTCATTCGTATCCTGATAATGATTTTCAGTGCATACCATGGTGGTATGTTTTCCATGGGGATCACAGTTACCAGAAAAATGGGAGGAAAAAACCCACCAGTAAGTTTTCTGTAGCTCTCTGTGCTTGGTCTTTTAATGTGATTATCTTTTCCAGCTGCGATAATTATTTTAAGATCTGTGCCCCCTTATTCTTAATCTTCCCATCTTTCATGTCCGGTTCTAAAGCAGTTCTGCAAAGAAAACAGTGGACTTTAGAGTGGCCCTCAGAGTGTCACTGGGTACTTCAGCAAGAAGACTGTATTGTCCCTTTTCCTACTTTTCATGGATCTATGGGAGGCTACTTCAGTTTTGGTTGTAGCCAAAAAGTAGTTTTGACTGGGAAAATCGTGAAGATGTACAAGTCCCTTATTTTTTGGGAACTGTTGGCATTAGCTATGACACAAATTAAAGTTGGTTCACTTAGATTGAGGTTTGAATGTATCTAGCTAAATCTGTGTAAACTCATTATACTGGCAAAGTGCACCAGTATGTCTTTTATCTAAGCCTTGTTTTCATCATTTTAGCTTTCATCATAATGATTTTACATTTCTGACAGGCAATAATATATGCAATTTACTTTATAGTATGCAGCAAATCATCATGTATAGCAAAAAGTCCTTTCATGCAGAAGCTTAATTAAGCAGTTACATGCATTTTTTTCCACTTCTTTCCTCTATTTTTTTAGGTCAAAAGACAACCATAACATAATAAAATGACTTAATGGCATACTGTAGATATACATAATTCAAGTGTTCCTCCTTTTGACTCATTCTGTTTATCTGTATACTTTGTTTGGGTAGGCGATTTGGACTTGATTTTTCTTCACCTCCCCACCCTCTCTTTCTGTATAGTTCATATAATTGAAAATTATCTCAAAAGCCAGACTTTATAAACAGACAATACTTTAGTACTAGTAATTAATAATATTTAAAATCTTTGTTTTCCAAGAAACAAGTGGCTATCATTTAGTCATTTAAACAAATAAAACAGTATTTGTTTATTTTTTCCTTGCATATAATTTCATAGTAGAGTTTAGGTGAAATGTTTTTTTAGGGAGATAGTTGTCTCAGTGCTGATGACTGAATGCTAGTTGGATATAATTACAAACTATATGGATACTTTAAATTTCTGCAGAGGAGTATGCAAGATGTCTCCTTTAACTCCCATCTTAAACAACCTAGGAAATTATTAGCCTTGTAAAAATCCATATTAAAAAAGAATCCCCAAACACACAATGGCAGAATAGTCCAAATTCTAGTCTTTTAAATGTGTATGTTTGAGAAACCAGTTCTGTGCAGAAATGTTAGTCAGTGGGAGGTCAGTAATGCCCTACAGCCTTCTTGGACATTTATTGAAGAATACTGGTTTAAATCAATATTAACGTCTCTGATCACCTGGTGAAAATACAGGCATTACTTATTGGAGCTTTTATTTTTTCTTCAGGCTTTGTCAACAAAGCACTTCTAAATAATACTGTTAATTGCATCTTGGATAACAAATACACACAAAACAAAAGAAATCACTTTTTGAGCTTGATAATCATGTTGTCTCCTAATATATTTTCTAAAACTCGTGGTATTCCCTGTTTATATTATTTTTAAGAAGAATAATATCATTTACTAAGTGGATATGATATCAGAGCTACAATATTACATCCAGTTTTCCTAATTTTTATTACAATCATGCAATTTTATTGCATGAAATAAATGGGATGAAATTCAGTGAAGAAACTCTTGGTATCTGCCAAAGAATATTAAAAAAAAAGTGCCTGTTGAAAACATAGTTGTGGGAAATAATAATGAATTAAATGCCTCTTCAACTGCTTACTGCAAATAATCAGCTCCTCTATAATAGTATCTGTGCATCTCAGTGGTGACAGTATTGCTCAGTATAGTCGGTTTTGAGAAAAGGCAATTCATTTCCAACAGTGGGTTAGAATTAAGTAAAACCTGATCTGATCCTGAACAGAAGATTGTGATAGGATTTTTTTTCCATCAGCATTTAGCTTTTCTGCTATCTGCAGAAACGTCATTTTCCTGAAGCAGAGAGAAACTTTATATATTCTATCTATTAATATATTCTTTGAGAAAACTTGATGTTATGAATGACTTTTTGTTATGAATTATTTCCTACTTCACAAACTTAAATTATTCAGAAGTGAGTATTCTTAATTTTGCAAGCCTTGGACACAATGTAATAACTATTTTACTGCTGTTGCTCAGTGTTATTATTAATGATGTTATTTAGATACTGAATTGAAAGTTCATTGATGATAGCTGCAAATATTACGTGAATGTAACAGTAGGTCATGCATGTTTCTTAAGACCATTTCAATATTGTATAGATTTTGAACTCTTTGATACCTTTTAAATTGCTATTGAAGGAAATGAATACACAAAAACTACATAAGAATAATATTAAATGTGTGGAGTGAATCTGGTAGAATAGAAACATTATGAGTTGAGACTGATACTTAGGGCTTTAGTTTTGTGGACAGGTAGGGAGTGTTGTGTGTAATTCTGTTTGTGTTTTGACTTTTTTTTTTCTCTAAATGTATCCTCATTTGCTTTTTTTTCCCTGTAGATGAAAGCCAGAAGACTCTGATGTGGTGCTTATATTGTCTATACAGCAGTGAACCACAGAACCCTGTGGAATTGAAGGCCAACAGCTGGATACGGGTAAGTGAATGAATCCTCCTCAGGACTGCTTTAAATTAAATTGATTATTTAAAGTTGCTACATCTATAGCATAGAGACACTGTCATTTAAGAAACTGTTGCAAACACAACTTGCATTACATACTGTCTTGAAGTATATATCACTCTAATTATAACAGAGTCAGTGCTAGTCTGTCATTTTAAATATTAAAAAGATGTGCCATTTTAAAGTGGGTAGTTTTGATGGCTTTTAACGTAGTAGATTCACCAGGTCTAGTAACTGTGAATAGTGAGCAATGACCACAAATCAGAAGGGAAACAAGTGTTATTAAATAATAAAAAAAGAACCTTTCAATTAGGATAAAACAAATAATCTGGAGAAATGCCATAGCTTTTTTTGAAAACATCTTATATTTTCTCTTTAATTTTATTCTTTTTTGCTTTTGTTTAATCTCCTGCCTATGAAGAATTTAATTGTATCCAAACTTTCTTCAAAGGCTGTCAGAGAGGGGAGGGATAGTGCTTGTGTGTGGATTTATATTTAGTGACTTAAGGAATAATGAATCTGTAGCTTTAATCTCAAATTTAGGCCTCTGCATGGCACATCTGTTAATATTTTATATATTTCCACACTGAACTAACAAAGCACATCAGCATGTAAATAACTTGCAGCACATTGATGCTTAATGATTTACATGCAATTTGAGGGTGCAGTGTTGTTAATTGTATGTCCTTGCATCCACCGTGCGTCCATATCAAAATATGGTTAAAAACATTGTTAATGTATTTTTGAAAATATCTTATAGTCCTCACAATTAGTGAGAATGTAGCAGCCTGATCATTATTTATGTACACCTGCTAAAGCTGAAGATACTTCTAGGCTTTTCTAAGTAGTTCATTTCTTACTCACTACTTGACTTTGTACATACCAGTTTATCCAGGTATGTGTGTAATACTAGGATGTACAAATTATTATAAAACAGATAAAGATAGGTAAATGTTTATGTTACTAAATAAGTGTATTTAACTGTGTACTACTGTTGATTCAGATGCAGTAATTCTCAGTGTTAAGTTCTCACAAACTTTAAGATGCCCTTCGGTGCCTGCATGTATCTATCTGGTGGATGATACCACGCGCCATGAAATTCTCAACAACTTAATACTGACTAAAATCACCCTTATTTTCTTCCTGTCTTTGGCCTTTTTCAAGAGTCTTTTCCTGAGATAGATATACTTGGAATTCACAATGTGGGAATGCTTGAATACCAAAGTGAAGTGATGCAAAATAAAAATCTACCTTTTCTAATATAGTCTTGCTGGTTGGATATATTCTTCATAATGACATAGGAGATGAACAATAGCATGCACTTAGTTATCAAACAGAGCAAAATTTGTCATTTTATTTGTTATTAGCAGCAGCACATGCATTAACGATGTTAAGTAGTGAGGGAGAGTTGTACCCAATCTTCTACAGATAGCTTCCATTTCTAAAAAACTAGTTGTTTTAGTCTAGATCAATTGCCTTATCTGATTGATGTAACTGAACTGATGGTGTTGCTGATGTTAGAAAAAGTATCAAGTAAACAAGAATAATAGTTGGAGAATGGGTGAAAGTGGGACTGCTTCTCTTGGCAGCGCTGCCATCTGACGCTGTCTTATACAGGGACTAATACATAAGCATTTGATTCAAGTCTCGCTGTAGTCTGCAGCAACTTTTCCACTGACTCTGTGTGTATGAATCAGCCTTAATAGTCGTTGTGACTTGAGGGGTCAAGAGTTAACCTAAAAGTGATAGGGAAGAGGGCACAGAGGATTTCAAGGCACAAACAGGTCTTACTAGCTATTTTTATCATTCAGCACTTCCCTAGTTGCCTAAAGTGGGTGTAGCATAATATGATCTGAAGTGTTACACTTTCATATTTTGATTGGGGGGAAAGAAACAGCTCTTGGAAAATTTCTAATTAAAAAATAAAAGGACAGGTAAGGAAGGTTGTAAAATGCACAGCATAAGGATACAGAAGTTGAGATTAAATGAAAGGGTATTATTACATTTTTTTCCATAGTCATTAGAATTTCTTCTCAGTTTCTTAGTATCCAGTGTGCATCACCACAAAGCTTTTTGAAGAAAAAAAAATCCTTTTTCCTCATGAACATTGTAATTCTTGTCACCAGCAATTGTGATATAATAAGGACTATCATTCTTGTTAGTATTTTGCTACTTTTTAAGGGTTTCTATTGCCATGTGTGATAATGATATATATTTTCAAAAAAAACCACCATACAGTAAGTCTGTTCAGCCCCCTCGTGCATACTTAACATTGTTTCCTCCTGAACTTGTCACAGAAAGGGATCAAAACACATTTACTATGGGAGCCATAATTTGAGGTTTGCATCAGCTGTTTTCATATTGACTGGACGACCAACCTCTGCATTGGTTTGACCCAAACTCAGCTTTTTTTGTAGTATGGCAGGTGCTCTTTACAGCAGTGATACTCTTCGGTGCTAAGCTGCCAAATAGACTGTGGTACACTATGGAAAAAATTGCCAAAAGTCTAAAATATATATATTTGAAACAAATTCGTGGAGGTGGGGAGGAAGGTAGTTCTGTGGCTATACAATGAAAAGGGAATTGAAATCCAGAAAATAGTTCTAAATAAAGTTCTGAAATTTGAATGCTACCTAAAAGTTTTATAGTATTGTGGAAAACATGCCTGTACTTGGAATGAAGTGATAGATTAAGCTCTCCATAGGTGGTATGGATGGAAAGCCGTCCATGACCACACAGAACCGAGCTCTGTCTTGGGCCCATACACACTGACACAGGAGCCATGGGTTATACATAGGAACTGCTGTTCAGTGACTTTTACAGTAGCCTTCTCCTTTGGCCCCGTAGCTGAGGGTTAATTTTGTCTCCTCAACTTAATACTTTGGTGTACACTGAGGAAGAATACTCAGTTTTTAAAACGGTAAAGTGATTCACTGTGTAAGCCAACATGTATCAAATAAATTGGGACATTTGGGTGTGCATTTTTTTGACAATAGAAAAAAGAAAATGGAAAAAGGCAAACCAATCCAACCAACCAGCCAACCAAAAACCGCACCCAAACAACCAAAAAATGAAGAGTGTGTAATGGAGGTAGACAGCTTTACCTGCTTACTGTTTAATTTTAACAACAACAAAACCCCCACCCCTGTTTAAGATTGCTTCCTAGTTCCTAGTTTAGGGGTTTTAAATGTGACTTACGTGAGAATTTTCCTCCCAAAATGCTCCCAAAACTCCCAAAAAATTATATGTGATTGGAAAATGATATTATTCAGTCAAGTTAGCAGTGAAAATTCTTCTTTCCTTTATTTTTGTAGTTAGGTACATAGACTATTAAATTATACCTTGCATTTTGTGCACGGCAAGCTCAAAGGCACTTTGTGGCCTTTCAGTGTGTCTTTAAGTAATAGATAGAAAAGCTGATTACAAGTTTTTGTTTTCAGCTACTAAGTTGCTTTTTCAAAGTAGCAAAAAATGTGTTTGATACTTGCTTACTTTTTAACTTTCCTGCCATTGTCATGGAAAACCTGTGTTGTTTTTAATGGCAAGAAGGGTAGCTACCCACTTGAACGGCATTATTAGTAAGTTTCAGAAACCAAGATAGTGCAGGTCGGTAAGTCCCCTGAAAGAATAAAATGTGCAAAGAAATTACTTGGAATTCAATTAAAATGTGCAGTGTAGACTGCAGTGGTTTTAGGATCAGATGGTGTTTAAAATGGCAGAATTTTTTTTTATTATTCTGAGTTTTAGTGTTGGAATCTAGGTTCCATAGATCTTCTATGCAACCTGTAGGAACCTGACATACATGCTGCCGCAGATTTCTCACTGGTGGAAATCAATCATGACCTGGTGAAACTGGTCTCTAAGAAAGTACGTGATTTAATTTCTCGAGCTGGCCTTCTCTGAGCAGAAAGATTTGGAGTTGTGCAGAAAATGTGGCTTTAACATGGGCTTCTGTGTGGTGGGGCTATAACAGCTTCCTTTCACTGCATGTTCCTCTTGCAATCACATTGCAGCAACTGGAGAGTTTTTCTGAAGTAGATTTCCATTTCATTAACTCGGTTGCACCTCCTCCTCTGCTCTCAGTTTATAAATTGTGTTTATGAATTGTTTATGGCTTTGAAATTTGTTTCAAATAGTGCTTTTGTTGCATTGCTTTGGGAGGCCATACATACTTATGAGAGTGTTACAGTCTGTCCCTTTTCAAAGTAGATAAAACAGGAACAGTTAATATCTTTTTATTTTTTAATTTTTTTTTTTTTT
>KZ506653.1:118359-163488 GCA_002844005.1 Limosa lapponica baueri
CTTACTCTCCAGACCCCTCACCAGCTTCATTGCCCTTCTCTGGATCCACTCCAGGACCTCAATGTCTTTTTTGTGGTAAGGGGCTCAAAACTGTACACAGTTCTCGAGATGAGGCATCACCAGTGCTGAGTACAGGGGGAAGATCACCTCCTGAGTCCTACTCACTACGCTGTTCCTGATACAGGCCAGGATGCTGTTGGCCTTCTTGGCCACGTGGGCACACTGCTGGTTCATGTTCAGCCTGCTGTCAGCCAACACCCCCAGGTCCTTTTCTGCCAGGCAGCTCTTCAGCCACTCTGCCCTAAGCCTGTAGCGCTGCATGGGGTTGTTGTGACCCAAGAGCAGGACCCAGCACTTGGCCTTGTTGAACCTCATCATACTGGCCTTGGCCCATCAATCCAGCCTGTCCAGGTCCCTCTGCAAAGCCTTCCTACCCTCCAGCAGATCAACACTCCCACCCAACTTGGTGTCATCTGCAAACTTACTGAGGGTGCACTCAATCCCCTCGTCCAGACCATTGATAAAGATGTTAGAGACAACTGGCCCCAAGGGGGACACCGCTTGTGACCGGCCGACATAGAGTCATAGAACTTCTTGGAACAGCTGCACCTGCATTGCAATGCTTCGTTACCTCTCACTATAAACTTGCACTTGTGTGGTTTTCCTTTCTTCCTCAGATGTCAAGTGCTTCTTCACTCATATTTTGGATCATCCAGCTGTCTGATCAGATGTTACTTTATTTGTCTTTCTTAGTAGTTTAATTTATTGACATATATTTTGGTTAGCTAACAATATTCAGGAACAGAAGCAAACCAACACTTTTATAGAAATAGGAGTTCAGCAGAATGAAATTTCTTAAAATTTTAGGATTTAAGTGGACTTACTGTTTTTGTATGCCAGGGAAGAGTTGCTCATTGATTTACTGGGAGTTTGCAAGATTATTTAGTTACTTTAGAGTAAGTCTCATACAAATTGAAATAGAAACATTCCAAGAAAAATGTTAGAAGTAGACACTGATGGAACTATGGGGAAGTTGTGGAGAATAGCTGAGAAATAAAAAACTGGAAAGATGTCATATTATGAAGAGGTCAGGGAGTGTGAAGGGTACGTGTGTGTGAATGCTTTCATGTATTTTGTCTTCTGCTTGGAATGAGTTACCAAAGCATTTTCAATATTTCTATCATAACAAAGATAGTAAGGCATCACAGTAAAACATGACGGAACTGAGAAGAACTATTTTTGAGAAATACAGGGATTCTCATCATATCTTAGTGAAGTATCCAGCATAGCTTTTATGTGAAATGGAAAATGAAAATGGGAATTAGGCTCTAGAATTCTAATTTTTTCCCCCTGTCTGTTTTATGGGAAGAAGTTTATTTCGCAGGATATATAGCTTATATGTATTTGTTAAAATGCAGTATGCCGAATATGTGAGGAAGAGTTTGGAACTGGACACAGTTGTTTGCAATACATAGTAATGCCAACTTTGCACATTGTGATAGCTGTTTACTAACTTATGAATGGTGGTATATATTCTTACCTACCAGGAGATGACATTTTCCATTTTATATACAGGTACACATATGCATGGTTTATATGAATATGTACATAGCTTTCCATTTCACAGCACTCTAATACTCTTCTTCTAAGGGAAGATGAACATTTTCTTTTAATAATAGTCTCTAGTTTGGAAGCCGGCTTCACTGCTGCCTGGGTTGTGTGACACTGTTTTGAGTTCTAGCTGAATAATGATGGTTGCCCTAGTGAGAGTTCTGTGTTAATGTTCCTGAAATGGTTGGCAAAAAGTCAGGATACTCACTAATAGAAAAATTAATTTCATGATTTTTGCGTTTCCTGTATGCACAGTGCATGCAGTGGAACTGATTTTTTGTCTTTTCTTGCCTATAATTATTCCAGAAATGTGGAATAATTATACCTATGGTTTCACTTGTTATGATAATAAGTTTGTTTGCTGTAGGCATGAGACTGTCCCCACAATATCGGGTACAACAAACCATCGATTGTTTTGTTTCTGGTACCTTGCTAAGAGTAAGCCTTTTGCATGCAGTGCATTAGCATGTAAGCTGCGAAAAATTATACCAGTAAACGCCAGTAGATGGCACTCTCTGTACTAAGTGGTTGCCAGTAGGTACATCACACAAACATGCTCTCACACACCGTTTTTAAAGAGTAGGGTAATTTAGATGTTGTTAGGGATTAAACTAATGGTAATAACATTGCAACCTTTCCCTGGCTCAACCTGGATGTGTTTTGTTAGAAAGGCAGTATTATGCAGTAGTTTGCCTTTGTGAAATTTGTCATGAGGATGACAAATGAAGATGAGTGCTTCCTCTAAGGATGGACCAAGTTGAATTTGACTTCTGCAACCAAATTGATGGGTATAAAATAATGCTGTTAGAGAGTAAGCATGAACAGGCCATTCACTGGAGTTGGTAATGAGAAATAAAAGCTGGGAATTAGCTGTTGTGCATTACACTTTCACTGAAACTGTTCTATGTTATAAAATTTTCCGTTCCTAGTTAAAACTAGGAACAACTATTTAATAAGTATGCCTCATAAAAATGGGAACAAACAAAAACAGTCTACCAAGTATCCTGCTGCTAAAGGTTGCCTGTTCTGGGGGCTTTTGTGAACATGGAAGAAATTCTGGATAATTACAGGCTAATGATCTCTTTTATGATACTATTTTGTTTATGTTTGGAGATTTTTAGATTATTCTTATAATTCATGATTGGTCAGAACATTGAAGCACTTGGAACTTAATAATAAAATTTCTAAAATTACACTATGTGATGCAATTATTAATGTTCTCATCATTTGTGAAAATTTTAATCCAATTTTAAATCCCACATCCCCTGTAGACAGGATGTGAAATGCAGATTTTGATGGCATTTGTAAGTTTCTCACACAAGCTGCAAAAGTTGCATCCAAGAAACCTGAATGTTGTATTTGACTTGTGAGTCAAGGATTAGTGAGGAAGCACACTAGCCTTCTGAATAGGAAAAGTTGATTTTAAGATGTTTCTCAGATATAAGGGGAAAACACAAAAGATGCTGCTTCTTAATTCTATGTTTAAAATTCTGTTTACATAGTTTTATTTTTTATGTGTGAAACTAAATAGACAAAGGTTTTTTGTTTTAAACTTGACCTATCTGTTTAATAACAAAGTTCACTAAACAGCAAACATGTGAATGTAATTGGCACAACTGTCAGTTTAAACTGACAGTTTTCCCATTGTTTATTTAAGCAATAAAGGATCAGAAGCATTTGTGCCACCCTAGCTTCTGGGTAGTTTTCAGTCCACCATGTTGTACAAGGAAGTTTAAATATATAATAATGGCAGTGACTATAAAATTCTGTTTTGCTCACCTAGTCACCTCTCTTGATACACAGCGTATATGCATGCTCTTAGACTAGATCTCAGGAGCACAATGAAACAGATATCTGAAGGGCACTTTATTCTAGAATGGTTTTTCAGTTACATTGTCGTGATTTAACCCCAGCTGGCAGCTAGGACCATGCAGCTGCTCATGGAGTTCTCCCCATTTTTCCCAGATGGGAATGGAGAAGATGCAGAAAAAGAGGGAAAAGAAATAAATTGTGGCTTGAGATAAAGACAGTTTAATAGAACAATAACAGAAAAGGAAAATAGCAATACTAATAATGATGACACAAGTCTCTCTCGCCACGTGGTGAATGGGTACCTTCCCAAACAGTGATCATGGATCTCTTCCCCTCCTCCCCCTGCCAACTCCCATCTATATACCGAGGACAACATCTATGGTATGAAATATTTCATTGACCATTCTGTTGTTCTATGTTCCTTCTCAGCTTCTATGGGAAGCTGAAAAGAGTCATTGAAAAGTAGAAACATCACCTAGCAACAAACAAAACAATATGCATTGCTGAGATTCCTTTCACAGCAATCACTAGGAAAAAACCCAACTCTTTCCTGGCTGAAACCGGGACATATGTATAGTAGCAAAAATTGTTCTTACTGTAAACAGAACACGTTAAATGCCAACACCTGTATAGGACATACAAGAGACTTATGTGTCATTTTGTCAAAGGCAATGGTATTAAAACCCAGAAAAGTCAGAAGGCAACTTTCCTCTTTGTAGTTATTTGAGAATAAATTAACTTGTGTTTTAAACCAATTTTTAGTTATCCAGTGCAGCTGGCTGATTTGTTATTTCAGACATTTATGCAAAAGCTATACAAACATGTATTGTGTAAAATGAAATATAAAAATGAGATGCTTTAGAAAACGCATCAAGAAAGTGAAAATAGTAAAACCTATAAAGCAGTTTGTAAATAAGACTGAATAACCCCCAGTCTTACAAACTGAAGAGCTGACCCACAGGTAAGAGATCACAGCGTGATCAGGAACAAATCTGGTGTAGATATAATTTCTGATGGTTTGTATTTTTTAAGCAGCAATCTGACAATTAGAGTTTCTGTCAAAAGCAAACAAAAAAGCTTTTGTTAGTCAAAACTAAAGCATGGTGTTGTGGTTTTGGGCAGCGGACAAAAAAAAATCTTCCAATTCAGAAAAGTATTACTCAAAGTGCAGAATAAAGCTGAAGAGGTGTAGATATTTTGTGACTCTTTCCTGAAGGCTGGCTGTTCTGAAGAACACCTGAGTGGTACATTTGTTGGCCATGTACAAAACCAACCCAAACCACAACCACTGAAAGGATGGTTGGATTAAATATTTTTAAAGAGAATATCTGATAATGACATGCAAGGAGAGACATTTCTGATTGGTGCCAGATATTAAGCTTGCTGTGACATCAGCGTTTAATAGTTGCTCTTAGGAAAACAGAACAAATGTTTTCAAGTTCAGCCATGTCCATGGGGAACAGTTTTGTTTCCTTGGCTGTTATTCTGGTTGGGTACAGCAGTCAGTTTCTCTCACCAGAATGCAGCAATATGTTTTTAAAAATCAAGAAGTTCTGTGAATCTGGAAGAAAAACAAAACAAAACAGAACTATCCAAACTCAACATCAAAAGAATATGGTCAGAAGCCATATGGTCCAAGCCATTTTTGAAAGAAGCAGAACTTCTGAGTTAAATGAAACAAACAAAAATGCCTTTGCCTAGATGTGGCATACCTGTGAAGTGTATAGCAAGGTAGATTGTACTGAGGAATAATATCATGTACATGGATGGACTGTATTAGAAGTCTTCAGAATGCAGTTTATGCACTTAATCAAGCTTCCTGAACCATCCTTATGAGTGTGTTGATGTGCAAAACTGGTTAATAAACATTCTGTGCAGTTTGTGAAAAGAGTTTCAGAAACAGAAGGGATTAGTTTAAGAAAAAAAAAAATCCACAATTCTTGTGACCATGTCTGCAAAAAAAAGAACCAGAGATGGTATCACTACAGTCATATCAATTAAAATGGGAAAATGCTGCTTTTTGTATCATGGGCCTAACAAAAGCAAGAGTAAAAACTCTTACTCTTTCACTGCCCTCACTGGCCTCAGTTCATGCAGAAAAATGTTTATGGTTTGGTTTATTTTTGGTGGAAGTTGAGCTTCAGCTGAAATGATAATAGAACAATTGTGGCTGTTCAGGAAAAAGGTCTGAGGATAACTTTAGTAATCAAACACCTTTCACCTCTAAATATAGCATTTGAAAAGGTAAATTCAGACCTTGGACAGAATTGCTGTCTACTGGAAAATCCGGTAAGCATTTGGAAAAACCTCAGTGAAGCAAAACGTAGGTGTAGATGAACTATTTTAATTCATGTGAGATCCGAGAGTGTTAGAGGCTAATTGAAAAGACTTGTTAATGGCACCTTGTGATGTTGAGTATTGAGGCCGCTGTGTGACAGCGGAAGTTGAGTGTAGATAATTGGTGTGAGGGAGCGCTAAGGGTAGACTGCTCCATGGGGAAAGGTGAGCCAGGATCCGCAGGTGACTAGGAGGCAGGTGTGGCTCTGGCTTTAGGCAGAAATGGTGTAGTTGCACAAGAAGAGCCGAGCAAGTCCAGTGATGATCACTAGGGTCAGCCATGAGTCCAGGGCTTGCCAGACCAGGTTCACAGTGATGAGACAGATCCAAGGTCAAGCCGGGAAGTCATGGCCATGGGTCAAGCTCCACAGAGCAGTGAGATGGCGCGACCAGCCACAGGCATGGCTGCAACATAGCTCAGACAAGGACCAAGAGCCTTGTTTGTCTGTGCTTAAATGAAGTTCCCAAGTGAAGCCAGAAGGACCCAGCTTCTTATAACTCTTGCTTACACAGCACTATATGACAGCTTGCCTTGAGCACAGGCAGACAAGCTCCTAGGAAGGAGGGATAAGGAAGATACAACTAGATGCCTACTCTGTTCGTACAAGTTTTCCTAAGGCTTCTGCATTTGACTGTTGTCAGAGACAGGATACTAGCTACATAGAGAGCTATTTTTATGGTATTTCTGTTCCTGTGTAATTAAACTTGTCTCATTTCAAACATACCATGTTTAATAAATGTTTTAGAGGTAGCATTAGGGAATGTAATTTAAGAGTACAAGGATGGAATTTAAGAATGCTAGTTCAGAGGGTCATAACAACATAGTTGTGACTGTTGTTGTCAGCTTGAGAGGGTGAAGGGGAGGATATTCCAGTACTTTGGTGGTTCCTTTAAGAAACTGGAAAAAATATGTTAAAAAAGAAAAATAAAGCTTTTCCACAGATTTAAGAATTCTTAGTTTTGACAGAGGTGTTTTGGACTGGTCTCAAATAAATATGACATGATACAAAGAAATCTGTTAAGGCTTATTTCAGAAGCTGAAATTGCAGACCAAGTCACGTGAGACTCCACTAAAGCTGGGTAGGCATAGACTTTCTTACTTTTTAGAAAAAGAAAAGTACTTTGATTATTGATGTATTTCCCAGAGATAGTCTTCCTATGAGATACTATATTTAATATAGCATATAGTGTATACCTGTAGCATTTTAATTACTCTTCTATATAGTATATTAGGCCACAAGTAAGTAGGCTGGTTTTGATGTATGCCACACTAGTGAATTTATTATTTTTTTTGCTTTATTTTCTGATTGAGATTTCTTTTGGTTTTAGTTTTGCCTTGAATTATTTTTGAGTGATACAATGTGAGGTTTCTGTGGATGTGAATCAGAACACCTAGGAGTACATTTTCAAAAACTTTGCATGAAAAGTCCTAGGAAGGCTTATGCAGCTAAGCTAATTTCCCTATATCTTTTAGTTGCCCCTTTTATACAAGAGGTAGCTGGAAAATCTGTTCTCTGTGAGCTCTACAAATGGCAACAGAAAGGCCTTTTAGTGGGGAAGTGGGACAGATTATTATGTGTGAATTTTTTTCTGCCCAAGGGTCACAGTGTGTTTCTCCTAGTTAAAAAATGCAAAGTTTGTTCATTTAATGTCTGAAACACAGAAGTGACTGCATTTGTTAGAGACTGAGAATAAACTGATGCTGGGATGTCATAATTTAATATAAGCTTGCTGGAACTGGAAGTATTCTGGTAGATGAAGGAAGTGTCTTGCGGTGTGGAAAGTGTGTGACAGCGAAGTGCTTTATCTGCTCTCCGCACTTTCCAAATCCCTCAAAGTTGAAACTCCAGAGAATGTTCTCCATCCAAGCATTCTCTGCTTGGCCTAATTGGTAAGTAAGAGGTCCACACAGGGACTCTAGATGATTTGATTCAATCTGATTAGTGGGATAATTTTGAGCCATTGCAGGCTCAAAGAGAGAGTATGGCCATCATTAAAGAACATTTTTTTGGCTTGATTTTACTATTGTTGCCTATAAGCTTGCTTTAATATAAATTAGCTCATTGTGATTTAAGGAGACAGTGTTCCATCTCTTCATTCTTTCTCTAGCGTTACCAACTTTAATACTGATATATTAATTTATACACGAAGATGTACATTGAAATTATGATAGTCTCTTCTTAGGTGAAGAGTCCTGATTTGATTTTGTGGCCAATTGCTTGTCGTCTTTTAATAAAACTTGCTACATACTATTTTTATTTATATGCATGTGTTATCGGATGGTTAAGACCATCTCAGAAAATGTTGTTGGGAAAGAACATGTTATGTTACGAATTATTCAAATGTAACTGAAAAAGTTTTGGGTTTTTTGTTTGAGTATTCTTGTGTCTTTATAGAAGCACATCTACAAGCTCACATTTTTCTAGGATTTGGAAGTTTAAGGTAACATGAAGAAATTAGTACACTAATTATGGGGAACTTCAAGTTCTGTTCTTTAGTCTGCTTTATTAAGTTAGGAAAAGCCTAAATAATTTGTCATTCCTCACGGGTAAATGGACCCCAAGACCATTTGATGCAGAAAAATATTAAAATAATATTGGATTTACAATAAATGATGTCTCCATGAGATAAGAATACTATATTAATGACATATATGGGTAATGCATCTATTAAAAGGCTTATGAGTTGCTAGAGGTCATACTGAGAAACATGTTTTTTCCTTCTTATCTAGACAGTTTTGAGAGAGTGAGATTAAGTGCTGAACTAAGATGTTGGAGTTAAAATTATGAACATACTTCACCTGCTATTTATTATTGAGAAACTTAGAGGAGAAAGAATGTGTGTCATAGAGCATAGGTTTAGCATGGTTTTATTACAAATACAATGTTTGAAACTTTGTTTTTGTTGTTTCCTCCTTATAAGGGGACAACACTAATTTTAGTAATATTCAGATTAACATAAATAACTAATTGCTTTAAACTATTCCTTGTCTTTATAATAGTATCACTATAATATTTTATGATAGGTAAAATACAAAATAATTAGAAGAGAATGCCAGTTTAAGAAGGCAGGGGAGGTGTGGAGCAGGGTATCTGGTTTTCCCTAGCAGCTGTGGGAAGAGAGAGGTCTGTTTTCCAGGGGCATGTGTCCAAGAATGAAATGGAAAATGTTAAGTCTCCTTGAGGACAAAGTAGTTCAAAGTTACTTAATCACTTTCTGAGACTCACTTTTGTGGTTTTAAGGATCTTATGGCTTTTTTGGTATGTTTGGAAAAGAGGAGTTGTCATTCCTCCTCTAACCTGTGCAAATAATCATCAGGAACTTTGACCACTGCAAAGACTAGTGTATTCCTTCAGGTGAAAGTCATCTGATGGTGATTAAAGTATGTATCTTGTTTATACTTTTCCTATTTTTTTTTTTTTATTTTTCCCCAATCCTTCAGGAGTCTTTGTGGCAGTTTTCCTCAGTCACTTTATGTGGAATTTACCCTTGCCTCTAATCAAAGGCAAGGTCTTTATATCAAAGAGGGTCTAAAGACATTTCCTCAGGAAGTGGTCTGGAGTGGGTGGAGATGAATGGGCTTTTATCCAGTCCTTGATTTTTTTGCATTCATCATTGCTTTTGGTATATCCTTCTTCCCTCCTTTGCTAGGTGGTGGCACACTAGTTAGTGTAACACTTCGTATTTATAGCCAGTAGACAATTCTGTGCTTTTCACAGGAGCATCTGTGCAGCCAACTCCTGGCAAAATTTTTGAAATGGTACAGACTGCCTCATAAGTTTGGTAGAGAAGAGTGCAGAAACAGCTATGTGTTGTGCTTCCAACAATAGCGTAATGCTTAATTTTGTGTGATAGAGCACCAAATAACATCAGGAAAATCCATGCAGTATAAGTTTTGAACTTTTTTACTACTTATTGCAGAGATTGGAATTCAAAATAAAATTTTCTTTGAAGTGAACTGCTACTTATTTTGACTTAGGGCTTATTTCATTGTTTTCAAAATTGCTGTTACCATGAAATATTAGATGTTATTAAAGAGAAAGGGAGAAATTATAATGCCTTGAAATCATAAGGTCATCGGAAATGTTCAATGGGCGTAATCACTTAATGAAGTGACAGATGGAATTGTACTATTTTAATGCTCTCTAGATACATATCTAATTCACAATGCACAGAAGTTTTGGGCTTTAAAGGTCTAAAGCACTGACTTAGCTCATTATAAAGTTGTGGGGTGAAAGGGTGGTGTGTCAGGCTATATCTTTTGGTAGGTGAGTTTCAGCGGTAGATCTGCTTTTGCTATGGCACTGGCTGTACTATGAGGCAAAGCTTTCATAAACTTTAAAGATAAGTATTTAAAGTACCCATTTTTCAAGCCATTTGTGCACATTAAAAATAACTTGCTATTCATGTTCAATGGTTTTCTTGTTGGACAATGTAAGGGGACTTGCTGCAACAGATGCAATACATTATAAGACTGCAAGTATAATAATTACAGTATGGAGCGGGCTTTGCTGGCAGATACAAGAACATTGCACTCTCTTTAATCATAGTGCTTCCCATAGTGTGGGTGGCCAGGGGCTGCAGACATTTCAGTCAATCCCTTCTCTGTGCAGCAGTGTTGTAAAACAGAGCTGAAGTAAACAGCATTCCACAGACTTCTAGGGGGTTTTAATGTTGAGAAAGTATAAGCTTCCCTTCGTCCCTCCTTTTGGCTGCTTGCTTCTGTCAGCTTCTGCCTGAAGTAAATAGTATATAAAATAACATATACAGACTCTTCAAAAAGTTCTTTGGTTTTGGGGTTTTTTTTTTGGTTAAAATGTATGTTACTTTAAAATCTGAATGTTTTGATGTTCTTTGGCAGTAGGAAGTAACCTCTGCACTTATATTAAATGCTGTATGATGATAATAATTTTTTAAAAGCCTTTCATCTTCGCTGTTTTCATTCTCCCAATTTTCTTGCTTCGATGCTGAGTGTTGTTTTACTGTTCCTCTAAAGTATTTTACTGTTGCTCTAGCCATTAGCCACTTTTCCTCCAACCAAAATGAAGAACTTTTTTTTTTTTTTAAACCTGCCAGCCCGTTCATAGCTTTGAAAGCTGATTTCACCACCCTAATGTTTGATATATACTCATCTGGAATCTTATGTTTCATGAAATACATTTAAGTGGCTAAACTTGATGTCATGCAAATGCTTACGCAGCATTTACAGGCCTTTTTGGAATATGGTAATCAGCTGCAGTTGAGGACAAATAGTGTAATTCTATTATATAAGTGTATGGACATGAAAGGATACACTTTGATAGATGAGTTTTTACATTGTATTTAAGCATGTGTGGAATTAAGTATGTAAATGACTTGAAAGAAATGTCTTAACTTTCACTGGGTAACTGATAGTTCTAAGTCAATTTTCCTTTGCATCAAAACAAAAAACAAAAGACAGTTAAATGAGATATGTACATGCTTTTAAGATTTGATATAATTGATTAGAGCCTTAATGAACTCCTAATGTGATATGGGACCTTTCAACTTTTAAATTACAGGTTAAAATTCAGCTGTGAGAATCAAGTCTGCTTGCTTTGCAGTGTGTCCCAAGCCAGTAATGAGTGACAAAGGCACGTTTCTCAGGCCCATGTGTGATTTGTTTGTGTCCCAGACAGCAACCTGGAAAGGGAAATGGGCTCCTCAAGCTCTCTTTATTCCTGTCGCAGGTGTGTGTGTCCTGTGCATGCACAAAATACATGGGGCCAGAGATGGAGTTATTTCAGAATCACTGTTTAACACTTTTGTTCAGCTGCACCACCTGTTGAAGTTTGTGTGACTACCCTGGGTACATACCTAGGGAAACTCACTTCTCCCAGCAATACTTGCTTAAGATTTGACATATCTGCCTCTTAAACTTGCTAATATACAGTTCTGCCTCTAGCAGGTTAAAAAGCAAGATTAAAAAGCAAGGCATAGTTAGAGGTTGCCCCTTTGGGGGGAGGGGGAAGACAGCAGTGAAAATTTGAATTGACTGATGATTCAAAATGAGTTAAGTAGTTGATAGAGCGATAGCGTATATTCAAGAACTCTAATAGAATACATTAGAAAACAATTTTATTCATAAAGGATAGGAGAGTGATTGAAGATGTTAAGAGATATTCATACAAGAAGAGAGTGGGGCTTGCTCTTTTCAATGTAGCGAAAGAGCATTTAAGAATGAAGATGGGTTTTCATATACAGCACATAATGAATTTCCAATGCTTATTGTCCCAAAGTTTTTCTGGGTTCACTGACAGTATATTGTTGTTGTTGCTTTTTCAGTTTTTGGAAAGTCAGCTGGAGAGGGTTCTTGGCCGTTTCTAACCTATTGAAGATTATACATTGAAATTGCTAGCCTTCTCACTAACCCCTTTGTGAATCAACTTTCTAACCTGATTTGGTCCTTCTCTAGTCACCTATAGATAATTACGTTGGCAGGATGTAAGAGAATTTGCAATGTTTGCAAATTTGAAAGTATTACCATTCTTCTGGCTAAAAATAGCATGATAATATGAATGGGCTGGGGGAAAACAGACCTCTCTTCTTTTTCAAGTAGATAATTCTTTAACAATGCCAAGCTAACGTGAATATAAATAATTTCATGGCTTCTGAGCCAAAATAAGCAAAAGCTAAGTATCTCAAAGAGCAAATGAGAAACTAAGGATTCTGCTTTCCTGCAAGGCTGTTTGAGCTTTAACAGCAAGTGTCACAATTTGCTAGCCAGCTGACATTTCTCAGAGCACTTTAGTAGTGCCAGGTGGCTCTAGTAAAGAATAGTGATTTGTTACTAACAAACAGAGTTCTCTATTTGGAGAAATTCTACTGGCATTAGATATTTTTGCTAAACCTAATATAATTAGTGACCAGCACTTGTTGCATCACCTTTATAGATGTATTCTGTGCTTTTTTTTGCTAAAAAGTTCAGTGAACATTTTTCTCCCTTTAAGTTTAGAGATGTTAAAAGTTTATGAAGTCCAAAACCAAGTGATCCATTCTTTCTAAACTTAAATGTATTCATCCCTCTTTTCCACATAACTTTTTGTTGATTTAAGGAATTATCCTGTGGGAAGCTTGCATTTTGGCTTTTGAAAATTGTGGAGGGAAGAGGGAAATTAATTCTAAATCTCTGGCTAGTTAAACCAGAGGGCTTTAAAAAAGAAAAAAAAAAAAAGATTTATAGTTGATTCTGGTAAAGCTATTGAATTTCCTTTTGTAAGTTAGTGTAAATATGTGTTTTATTTCAGCAGCAAAAGTCTCCCCTTTTTAATGCGAAGAGTAATAGCACTTTCTAGGTGGGTGTTTCTTAAAGAGAGAGGAGAAAGAAAAGAGAAGGAGATTTGAAACTGCTTTTCCTGTCTGAGGCCAAGAGCAGACTGAAAGCTTGCCAGCCCCACATTTCTTTAGCTTCTTTCTTATGTTTTCCAAGGGTTTTGTTAGTGATTTGCAGATGGAGCTTAGGCTTTGGAACTCATCCATTAAAAAGTTGTGTGGTCTTAGCCGCAGTAGTAGTGCAACATGTTTTTCCTATACTAGTTTCACAGAAGTTAACTGAGCTTGAATTGGTGAGGGAAAAACAATGCAGCTACCCCTCTCCCCTGCCTCCTAATTTTCTTTGCTGCATATCATCTGGAAATTAGGATCAGGTTAATTTTTAATTGTATTGGAAGTATGCAACATTTTTCTTCCATTTTAATAAACAGAGGTAGAGTATGAGCGTAGTCTTTTTAATAAGCTACATGTATCAGCAAGACCCTTGTCTGAAGGAGTCTTTAGCAGAATAATTTATCATCAACTAGTCTTTCATGGTTATCAATGGAGATTTAGTTGTGGGCAGATGTGAGATTGTCATTCCAAGTGAATAAGGAGAAAAATTAGAAGCTCTGATAAATCCTAAACATGTACTTGTGACTAACAATTTAGTGTGCTAGTATAGAATTTAGTTGATGAAAACCATCCCATAAACGCAAAGAATGTGTATCCATAAACTGTGCTGAAACAAAAAAAAAACTTACTGACAGTAAATGTCAGAAAGAAATGTGGGAAGAAAACCCCTCCCCACCCTATACTGAGGCACTTTGGCCCTGATCCAGTAAATTACTGAAGAATATTTTAAGCTTTAAGTTAAGTTGAAACTGAAGTGATTTCTCTGTGCAAAACCTCTGAGCAGTTACTGGAATAGACTCAATTTGGTAAAGTGGGAGGTATGTACACTAGCTAATCATTGAAATATATGTGTGCATGTAGTATAACATTTTGTCTATTTGAAATATGTTTTAAACAATTTTAGTTTTAAAGCAGAAATTGGAGATTTTGATTAGATTAATGATGGTAAAGAGTTAATTTTTTTATTAGCTTATAAAATACACCCTTACATGCTGATAATAACTAAGTTGTTAGCAAACATGTGCCATATAATTTCCCTTAATTTATACACTGAGATTTTTATAAAATGTTGAGAAAACAAAATTGTTTAGAGTAAAACAGTACTTTGAAAGCTACATTATATTTAAATATGAATGGTGTTTTACTACTTTATTTTCTTTTACGTTTTGGTTTGTGGAAAACTAATTTTCTGTCTTTTCCTGGAACTAAGGAATAAGTGAGCAAGAGGTCTTGTAAGCAAAATTAAAAGTCACAAACTTTGTTATTATTGGATAAGTGTGTGGAAAGAATATGAATTGTGTTATGTCAGCATCCTACTCGTAGAATTGGATTCATAAACAGTTGGTGTTGAGGCAGTCTCTGCATGAGCATGCTGCCTTGTCATTTATGGACTTTGCCACTACAGTTCTCCAGAACTGGCTGGCTTTTTTCGTAGTAAAAGGGTTCTAAAAATACCAGACCTGTTTGTGTTTTATTGTCGATCATTTAATCAAGAAGGTATGGGACACAATAAAACTCCTAAGTCTTCAGGCAGAATTTTTAAGAAAATACTGCTAAAAAATATCTGGAGGAGTTTCATTTAGACTGAGCTGCTGAAAGATAGCAAACAAACAAATTAATTTACACTTAAACAAATCAAAGCAATATGTATACCTTGCTTCCTGTGGACTCTGTTTAAATAATTTAGGAAGTAATTTGGGATATTAGATTCCTACTTATTTAAAGAAAGAAATAGTATGTATGGTATAGCACTTATATTTGTTTATTTAATAATAATTGGAAATCATATTACCTAATTTGTTATTAATGTTGTAGTTGATTACACTGTTTTGAAGTATTTTTAAAGCCAGGTTGGAAATAGAATTAGATCTCTTGTCTTCTAGATCTTTGTTGATAACAATGGGCCATCTGACTGTACAGGGAACACCTAAGAATAAAATTGATTACATACTCTTGAAATCATTGCCATACAAGAAATACTCATTCCAAAATCTGATAAAATGCAAAGAGGAAATAGCACATCTAACATTTCCTCTGAAAAAAATTTATTTTTTCTTATTATACTTGGTTTTTCATAGCAGAGCTGAGGAAAACTGGTTCCCGTTGAAGCAGATGGAAAGGTCAGAAATAAACCTGTTACTTGAGTAGATTTCAGAAATTTACCCTTGAGTATCTGTGTTGTACGAATTCCGACAAATTCACATAGATCATAGGTTTCAGCAAAGTGTCATTAGTGATCTCTTCTCAAAACATAATGGCACTCTGTGTTTCAAGGAGAATATACGAAAGAGAAATGTCCTTTAGGATAAATGATAGATCCTTCTGTTCCATCCTGCTCTACCTATTGCTTTGACCAACTCATCCGAGTTGGCAATAAGAGCTCAGTAATGTCACTGGGAAGTCCTAATCAGTATCAGGTTTGAATGGCTCATCCCACTGAAACCATCCATCTCCTCTCTCCAAAATATATTGCCCCTGTTGATTTTCACATCTGCTTCTGAGGATATTCAGAATCATAAATACTTTGGAGACAGCGCACTGAGAAGTTTCCAGAAACAAATTGGTTTATCTGGTTCCCCTGGAATGTCTTTGAAACTGTCGTAAATTCCAGGACAGTTGCTACACAAATACAGTTACTAGCATAAAACTTGTCACGTGGTCCTGTAATAAAAATCAAGTGCTACTTCTGTGTTGATGTCTAATTTCAGAGGTAACTGTGCCTTTAATTCAGGCTTCTATATTTTTCCCCATTGACATAAGCAGGAAAATTCTTCCTATTACAGAAAGATGTGAAAAAAGGCTTCAGAGCTTTTGGATCCCAGCTTAGCAAAGGTAGTATCAGGAGACTGAAGCACTTCCTCCCCCTTGGTGGAGTTATGGACACAAGCTGAGTTGGTATCTGCCTGGTGCTGTGCTGCCTGTCTTTGTGGAGGGGCAGGACACCTCCCACCCTTTCTGCTCCGGGAAAATAATTTCCAGGCTTTCACAGACGCATGTGCTCCAAGAGATGGTTGTCTCTGAGAAACAAACTCCATGGAGTAACAAATCCCCTGTAGTACATGGAAATCAGCCTTTGTTATTTAAAGAGGAGTATCAAAAGAGTTGGTTTAGCTTAATTGAAGAGTCATGTGTCAGAAATGCTTTTCAGTTGCTAAATCCTCTTTAGATACAGGTGTACAGTAACCAGGGAACACAGTGACTTGTTTTCTCCATTTGTATTCTCCGAAGTCTTCAGTTTCAAGTCTATTCTCATTCCCTCCACTTTCCCTGAGTGAATTAATAAGGGACACCCTTATAGCCAATCTATAAGTCAGAGAAGTAAATGTTAAATCATCCTCCTTCACTACAAAACCTGGTCGATATGGAGCACTGTATTTACACTGATAAAGTAAATGGTTTCATGTCTTCATGCAAATGCTCCTATGATTATCTGCCTATTAAAGATATTAGACACCTCAGTGCAAAGTGGATGTTGAGTTAGCTAAGAATGTTACTTAGTATAAATTGCATCACTAAAATATAGCCACAGATAAGATTGTTCAATGAAGTTGGTCATTTTGCAGGATTTATGAAAATTTATTAATTTAATTTCAGGCTGAAAGATTATGTCACAGAACTTTAATACAAGGCTGTGGGGATGAGTGTATTCTCTTGCAACTAGAACCAAGGTGGTTTCCTCCCTGCTTCCTACTTAATCAATGGTGAGGGAAATCAAGAAAGAAATTATTTCTAATATCATAGTATATCTGACTGCTGTTCATTTTCCAGAATCATGCCCCATTTTTGCTGAATGCGGCACTTATGCCATAGACTGCCGCCATTTTTCTGGCTTGTAGAATATGGCATTAATGGATTAGACAATGTTAATTGATTTACTGCTAGAAATAACTGAGGATTATGTACATGTCAAATCTTCATACTTTACTGGAGTAGGCTAGGATTCATGACTAGGATTCATCATCAATACAGGAGTGAATTTAGTATTGACAACTTTCCCATCATGTTCATGAATACCTTCTATTGGGTTTGAAATTATTGCTTAAAAGTCATTAGTCTCAAATTACTGATCTCTCAGACTGCAGGAATCTACACTGTGGCTATATAAAATGTTCTATTTTTTTCTTTTCCAAAATGCTTGGGGGGGGGGTTCATAATGCAATAATGGAACCTATTACTAGTTTTGAATATTTCTATAGCTTTGTATAAGAACCTCTGTGAGAAAATCTTCTGAAACCTCCTAGATTTCTCTATAGTATTTTCTGAAAGAGTTGATTTCAAAAGCGAAAGGAGAAACTTACATATAAGAAAACATTATTTTTACACTCGGCCTCGCAGCTGATTCTAACTGAGTTCTGCATGATCACACTTGGACACTGTGCTGTCAACTGTAACGTTTTGGACATAGCCATCTAGCCAATTTCTTAGCCATCTAACAGTCCATTTGTCAAATGTGCTCCCTGCTAATGCAATATTATTATTTACAACCAGAATTGCGTGCAGTAAGTGAGCTACATTTTCTAGAGAGAAGGAGAACATTTCTGAACATATTTTGGACGAAAGAAAGCATTTAAACCTTAAAAGATAAATACTAAAAATTTTGTTACCCAGTTCCTTGTCTTTGTTGCAGGTAGGTATGTCACAGGCTTTGCATTGGTAATAGCATTTGTAAAATGAAATATGTAAGACATAGAGCTGAATTCTAAATGTTTTTTGCCTGTAATACATACCTTTCTTTTATGCATACCTAATACTTCCTGTCATCTTGACTACAGTATCTCCTTACCCCTGTTTCCCTTGCCCCCTTCTGGCTGTTCAGAGGTTTTGTGTGTTCCAAAAAAATAACTGAGTTGATCTGTAAAATCCTAGCATGGACGTAGTAGAGTGCTCAGAAAAGGAGAAACACACAAAAAAACAACCAATCAAGCAACTAAACAAAAAAACCCAGGAAAGGGTTGCAGGCTGCATGCAGACTGATGATGTGTAGTAATTTTGTCTTGTCTTTTCCTCTATTGGTTGGGTAACAATGACTGTTACACAAGGATAGGGAGAAAGTAATTTTGAAATTACTCTTCACATAAAGAGTGTTTGATTAGTTTTATGCTTTGGAAAATTCTGGTTACAGAGAGGGTCACTATATAATATATTTTGTAGTGTTACAGCTGAATATATGGGGTTTTCAGCTACTCCCTCATTTAGCTGTCATTAGCTGCCATGTCAACCTGTCAGATCCTTTTCAGAGCTTTGTTCTTCTCACTAGTGAAGCTTTTTGCAAGTCTTTCACTGAACAATCCAAGAAACTTTGACCTTTTCAAGCCCCCCTCCTTACCTCTAGCAAGAGTGGCGTCCCAAGTTTGTTGTAGCTAACTCCTCCTTTATTTTGTTTTCAACTTGCAGCCTGATCCTTTATCTCATTCTACTTGGCAAACCCTCCTATTTTGTAGCAACTATTTTTCTGAACTCTTGATAGTGTTCTGAAAACCAATTTTAACTTTAGCAATGGTTGCAAAGGACAATACAAATATATATAGTTCCATATTAGTAAATTGATTAAGATGCTTGTACTTAGATGCTTGTACGTTTTGAAAAATCCACCTTTTTATATCTTTTTCTTAAAAATGCAAAAGTCGCATGTAAATTAATTCTTTGAAACTGTGTTGACACAGCATTTTCCTTTCTCCTTAGTTTTAGGGAAGTCACTAGATGGCGGTAAAACAACAGATTCGCCTGTTAAGGGCTATTTAGGAAACCAGTTTTACAGTGAAAGAAAACGTTATTTAGGCATTGAACATGTCTGCAAGGTAGTAAAATAGTCCTAAACAAAAGTACAATAAATAAGGTGTCCCAAATACTTGTTGCTTACTTTGATAGTAATGAATTTTCTTTGACCTCTGGTGTGCTTCTGCATTTTGTATCTTCTTTCTCAAATTAATCATCCGTGGAATACATGGAATACTTCTAATTCTGGGACTTCTGAAGCAGTTGCTTAGATTAGTTGTTTAGATGTTCAACAAAAGCCTGCATAAATATTTGGTTTGGATTTCTGAAAGCAGAAAAGCTAACTGATTTTTAATTTTTTTAGTCTGGAATCTTTCATCATATCCATCTTTTAAAAAGAATAGATTGAGTGAAACCCCCTAAGACCATGAAAGTCACAGCGCTTTCGTCTGAACTTTCTTTCTAATTACATATTTTTAAAATTAAAGTTATTTCAGTGTTTGCTAATCCTGACCCTATCTTACAAATGGTTTTATAATTACTGCCACACAAAGTGTAATTTAGTTTATGCTTTAAGTGTCACTGATATATTAAGCCCTGAAATGAACCTCTGGAAAGAGAATGTAGCTATAATATCAGCATGTAGCAGTAGCAGACAGGAAGAAAAGAAAACTGTAACAAATTCAAAGCAGATCATTTGATAAGCAAGGTAAAACTACCTCTGCTCAGGTATGACAGCAGGATGCAAACACAACAGTTTTCATAAATGCGTTCAGTTGGGAAGGTGCTGGGGTTGGGAAGATCTGTCCAAAAGACTGTAGTATAGCACTGAAGAATGTGAAAGCATGAAACCAGAGTACTATGTTCAGAGTCCTCTGTACGTGCCTGCAGGATCAGTGTATGAAATGTGTTAATTTGACTTCAGTCTGAATCTATTTATTTTTATCTGATGTATTAAAAAGGTTTTATTAAACGTGACTTAAAGCATTCTGTAGTGATATTGGTAGTGAAGTTAATGTCAAACTAAAATCTTATCATTATCTTTTTAAGATAATGAGGAGATCAGGCAAATGAAATTATGAGGCCAGGCCCTGAATTCCATCAAAAATATTGGGGCTTCTTGAAGGAGTGATACGGAAAAGTAAACATTAACTTCGTGCTTTCTTTTCTTGATCATGGTACTAATCAAGACTACAGGTGGGTTTTTTGCTGTCTAGCCACATGATTACTGCCGTCCAGATGATACCAGACTGAAATGGCTCCCAGAGAACTGAAACCTACCTAACGTCTGTATGGTTTTGACACAGATGGCCTCCATTGCTAATGCACAACTACTGAAATCATGTGGTATGTGAACCCACATTTGATTGTGAGGGATTGATAGGAGGTAAAGCATTTTCCTTATGGTTGATGGGAGCTGTGTGCTCTTCTGTGTTGATGACATGGCGTAAAACGGCCACAACTGATCAAAAGATCTTACCCCACATATAGTTCAATAGCAGTCAGCTCTTTTCACACAGGATGTTGTAGCCTAATATTTTTTTTATTGCCCTTCTGTTGATTTCTCACAGAGTTTGCTGTGCCATCTCCTTTCTTCTTCCAAGTGGGAAAGTAATGAAGCTGAAACCAGTACATTCATATCAACTCTTGGCTACACGTCAGCAGATTATTATTGTCACTTAGTTAAAAATGTAAGTATTTTGTGCAACTGAGATTTTGTTAATAATAAATCACCAATTTATAAGCACATACATGGAGCTGTCATTGTTATAAGGAACATGAACTGAACTTTGTTTATCTTTTCTTACCTCAGTTACTTTTACAGCCTTTTAAGGGAAAAAATGAAGTGGGAGATCTCTGGAGGAAAGAGAAAAAAAATTATTAGATTATACTGTAATAGATATTCATAAAAACAAAATTCCTGTTGCTGTTGCTGTAACTAAAAAATGTCTACCCTATCATAAATTTTTTTCCCTGTGAAGTTTAAATTATATATATTATTTTGTGTATTAGAACATAACTTTTGGAATGTTTTCTTTGACTGTATGCACTGCATTTAAAGTAGTAGATAAGCCCTAAATCTTAGGAAAAGTGTATTTAAATTTAATATGTAAAAATAATGGGAATAACATTTCATAATATGTTGACTTAGATAAAGCATATAAAAGTTATTAATAATGCTCTTCTGAAAGCTGCTTAGTTTTCAAATGTGGAAGGCATGTAATGTGTGTTTAAAAAACATCTTGCAGCATAGTTTATTCAGTGATCTGGACAGCTTTAAGTTGGCACTAATAATTAAAAAAAAAATCAAAATAAGTGAACAGAGAAAGTTATTAACCTTCACAGTATGTCAGCCACACAGAGAACCATGCAACTAATGACTGCTTCTTTGCAGTACATGTACTTTATTTTATTTTTGTTTTATTTAACAGATGGTCTTTTCGTTAGTAGCAGAACTCAGAGGAAATGAGGTCAATGGACTTAACATGCAGGGGAGGTAGGTGTTATCTAAATATCATTTTGATATAGTTTAGTTTGCATCATTACAGTTCAGTGAGGACCTTCTCTGGACAACCTGTTCCAGAGGTTCACCCTCATTATAAGGAATTTCTTCCTTTTGTCTAATCTAAATCTGCCTTCTTTTGGTTGAAAACGACCCTTGCCCCGCCCCTTGCTCTGCCACTACAGCCCCTGGTAAAAAGTCTTTCTCTGTTTTTCTTACAAGCCCCCTTTAAGTACTGATATGCCACCTTAAGTCTCCCCCTTAAAGCCTTCTTTTCTCCAGGCTGAACAACCTTAACTTTCTCAGCCTGTCTTCCTAGGAGAGGTGCTCCAGCCCTGTGATCATTTTTGTGGCCCTCCTCTGGACTCACTCCAACAGGTCCATGTCCTTATGTTGGGGGGGCCCAGAGCAGATCATAGTCTTTTGTCAATACTTCAAAAATTATTCTATTTGAATGTCAGTAGATCCTTTTGATTGCATGTAAATTAAGTGTATTAAGTATATTCCAGCTAAAAAACAAAAGCCTAAAGTAAGGATAGGTATTTTTAATACCTACATTGTATTATATTATTAATTTAATATTATATTAATTATATTAAATATTATTTAATCTCTATAATAAGGATAGATGTTTTCAAATTGTATCTTTTCTTTTAAATGTATGACTCTCCTGTGAATATTCTATTGGTCTTCAGGGTCAAAGCTGCTGACATGATGGAAAGAGTTTCACGACCTATTTAACATCACATAGCCTGTAAAGTTACAGGAAGGAGGAGGCTGATTGAAATATCTTCCTTGTATCATGAGCCAACAGTTTGGCTATTTTTCTCCCCTCCTTCTTGCAAGAATAGTAAATGATCTGAAGAGTAAATGATCTGAATTTACTACTGAAATCCTTGACACAGTTAATGAGGATCATCACAAAATTTTGTTCAATGTAGAAAACAACAACCTACATTTTATAAAGTAGGGTGAAGCAGACTTAGTTGGAAAGCTAATGATACTGTTGGGAAAAGAAGAAATTTGATGTCTATCAGGAGAAAATGAAAACTTTGAACTTAAGTGGATTTTTGAGTGTAGAAATTATGATATGGCTCTTTATTCAAGTTGCAGAGACAAATGTAGTTTGCAGGTATCCCATTTCTCAATTCAGAGGTGCTTACAGCAACACAGATGAGAATGTCTGTGCAAATTCATTGTACACAGTGGAATGCACTGTGAGGTATTCTCCAGGAACGTATTTTAAAGATTATGTAGAAGAAGAAAATTGCCTTTGTAGGGTTTTTCTTTCAAAGTAAAAAGTAGGAGTAAAGTAAACTGCTAAAATTTTCTAATCCTGGATAAAAAATTAGAAACAGAATTTTGTGAAGGGGACTGGTTTAAAGAGTCTCAGGTCTGGGGCCTTTATGTGTATATCACGGAAAACACTACTGCAGAATAAATATCAGCCCAATAATTACCATTTGTAGAGAAGCACTTCCCATAATAAAACTGCATCTCAAAGCATTTCAGTTTAAGAAACCTTCAACATGTATTTGGTTAGGTACTTACTCAGAAATTTGAGTCTTTGAAAATGTATTGTGTTTTATTTCTCTCATTGTGGAAACCATAGTGGTACCTCATCTCCATAGCACTTCTGTGACAGCATATACCAGTGACCATTAGGCAAGATCTATTTGGGAGTAGCTTTAATACATGCAGTGCAATAGAGTTAGCTTTTACTTAGAGCAGCCTGTAGGGTGATTCTTGTCTCAGCTCTTCATAGACTATATTGATGGCTCCCCAAAGAAACAGTTTTGGGCTCTTGCAAAGAATGCACCCCTTTTAGTGAACAATACAATCAGGAGAATCTTGCAGCAACTCAAGGAAGCCTTGTACAAGTAATCTTATCACTTTTTAAATTGCGAGAATTCAATATATTGGAGCTCTTGGTCTTCATAATTGTCTTCCTGTCAAAACTGCATCTGGAAAAATCTGCAGTTTCATGTGCTAGAAACTATGAATACTCTGAGAAAGTTGTGATTTCCTTTTGCAAATGTCATCTCTTATATTGTGTGCCATTTTCCTTTTTGTTTTTGTTCCAAAGGTTGCATGTTTTGTTTATGTTCCAGGTTCCACTGCCTCTAATCGTTTCCAAGTATGTAGTTTTCGTGAGCAGGTCAAGCGAGTGGATCATGTATTAAGATCCAAAAGTATATTAAGATCCACAGTCCTTCAACTGTAGATCTGTAAGACAAAAAGTTTTCAACTGAGCACTTAAAAACAGCAGGATTCATATTGCTCCATTTATAGAAATTGTTTCTGTTGAGAGAAGACAAGGAAGTAACAGGATACCTTAAAAGCAGCACGGCGGTCTTTCGTGAGGGTCTAGCAAACCTACATGGGAGCTGTGAATCTGTAGTCTTCCTTACCTGTGTTTTGCTGATCCTGTTAGCAAGGGTGTGATTACTGAACGAACACAACTGGCTGCACTTCAGAATTAGGTTGATATCATGGTTTGCCGTGAACACTAAAATACCAAAATTTTATCTGACTTCTTAAGATTCTTCAGGCAGTAAGTGACGACATGTCAACAGTCATTCCAATAAATAATTTTTCTGCAGTTAGGTATGTATCTCTTGCATTTAACCATCTGTTAACTAATTTAATCTTCTTTTACCTTATCAGTTTAGAAGTTAAAGTTTTGACTGTTTTGAAATATGAACTGTATTTATTTTTTCCTCAGGGTTTCAGGCAGTCATGTGAATGCTGTGTCCCTTTTCTGTCTCCCTCTCATTACTTTGCCTGATCTAACTCCATTGCTGGAAACTCTCCTTCTTTACCAAGGAGGTGCACCAAAAGAAATTCTCAGTTCAGAGTTTCTAGAGGCTGTGAATGATGCCTTTTTGAAGTAAGTATCATTGTCTGTATGACTTTTACGCTCTTTTCATAAAGATTATTAATTCAATTAAATGTCTTTTCTCTGGGTTTGTGTGCTGAATGCACTGTACTTCATCTGCCTTCTAGTAAAATATTTCCCTTGCAGTTGAATAGCAGAACTCAGGTTGTAGGCCAAAGCTGACTTTTAAATTGCCTATTACAAAGTGTGGCATAACAGCTTTAAATATTGACTGGAACTTTCTCCCATCTTTTCTCTAAAATGGAGGTTAAATTCTTCAATAGATTTTAGGAATTTTGTGAAAGATATGATTATTTTTCATTGAAATGTTATTTACCTTTCATATAAATGTATCAGCATTCCTAACTTGACATTTTGAGAGCCATCTTCATTTTTCTGTGCAAAAGATAGATCCTTATGTTTAAATGGTTCCATATTTATCTTATTTTTTTCAGTGAAATTGGTTCTCAAGATTTTAAATTCTCCTGTTTTTCAGTAGCTTATTTTTAATGAGCCTGATAGGAGCAATTTGTGGAAATACAACTTTGCTTCTTTTGCTGCCACTAAAACCACTGTTTAGATAAAATCAGCCTATGGGTAAAAAACAGCTGAGTGAAGCTGAATATCAGCAAGATTGGCTATGTCAGGGAAGGAAAGACGTTAGGGAAAGCACAGCCTACTTTTGTTTCAGAGTTGTTTTATTCAAGTTGTAGTTGAGGGCCTGTATTATGAACAGTTTTTTTTTTTATATACTAGAAAAGGTCCTATATGAACACTTTACCTCAATTATCCATTTGTCTGCTTTTTAATCAAAGTTTTAATTGCTTCCTTTGTACTCAACATTGTAATTTTTGATATGTTCCAATGAAGATTCTTATATTGCTCCATTGAGGGCTCCAGCAAAAATAAATAATTAATAGAAAAGCACATTTACTAATTTGTACATGTTACTAGAAGGTGAGGAAAACAAGTGAAAAGCAAATGTGAAAGTCTGTAGTGAAAGATGTGTCCCAAAATGAAAGAACTATCTTGCATTTGTCCGTCTTTTGTGGCTTCAGACTGGATGTGTTCCGCAAGCAGTAATGCAGTTTGGAAAACTTCCAGAGCAAGTTCACAGGTTCAGCATAGATGGTCTGTACTGATATCAGTGAGCAGGCTATCATGACATACTTTTGCAACTCCGTAATGTGAGTCTGAGTCCTTTAGATGGTAATAAAAGGTTCTTCTGACTGAAATAAACATCCCTTTGCTTAACTTTTGAGCTACTTGTTTATCACACGGAGCAAAAATAATTCAGTTTGTATAGCTTTTGACTAAGTGGCTCTTGCAGGGTCCTTGACAAAAGCATATGGTTTCCCTGAGAGCAGAGGTAGGCTCACACATGCTTTGCATGGTATACTCCTGGCTTGTCACTGAAGCTCATGTGATCCTAACATGAATGTGTTTGTATTTTTATTCCCCCCTTTAACAATTGAATTCTCTGTTCCCTAACTCTGTCATTGTGTTCTGAACAGTTGTTTTCCCTCTGAACATGGGTGAAGCCTGCTCCAGGAAATAGAGTTATTAAATACTGGGACTTGCGGTGCTCCACAGAATTCAGCATTGTTCCAGTGGGACCATCTGCAAGTTCAGTCACATAAGGATAATGACTACAGTTTACTTCCTATATATTTTTTAAATCTCAGAGTTGGAACATCTCTATGTAAGCTTATTAGATTTATCCTCCTGGCGTAATATCTGTAATATCTACCATGCTACCACAAAAACAACAGCAAAGAGGATTGTGGCAAAATTAAATGATCTTTTGTCATTCTTAATTTACTCTGATGTACATATGTGCTTTAATAGTGACCCTTAATCAAACAGCATCTTGAAATTGAGCATTGCTTTACAATTTTGAAATTCTACATTCTACAGATGTACACATTTACATTAAGCTATTACGTAGTTTTGCATGGAAAAATTACAGCTTTTCAATGGAAATCAGAATTCTGAACCACAGAATCACGAATTGTTGAAGGGACCTTCTAGAGAACATCTAGTCCAGCTCCCCTGCCAAAGCAGGACTGGCTATAGCACATTACTCAGGACTACTGAAGGCTGATATTGAAACGAATGGATGGTAAAATACATACATTGAAAATAGATCCTAAAATGCTGTTAAATCTTTCTTTCTACTGATATTTTTCTTTTTTTTTTATCAATAGCTTTAGTTTGCATGTACTCTCCAGCCTAATTTTATTTTTTTTAATCTTAACTTGATTAATTAAGTTTTTTTAATCTTGATTTAAGATCAAGGCACATATTTCTTGTTAATTATGTATTTTAAAAAAAACCCAACTTTTTAATTTGCAATTATCATAATAACTGCAAATATATTCCAGGGTATTTTGTGCTGTGATATCTCTTCTTCTTGGATGGTTACTTTAGTATATTTTGATTTGTGCTGGTCTACACAAATTACGGTGTTGTCGCAAAATAAACGGTGCCTTTTATTTCCTAGTGATACAACACTATACTTCAGCTGAGCTATAGCTGAAAGCTTTAGGTGAAGAGATATAATTATCTTCTTAACCATTTGTCTTTTAAAAGGCTCGGGTCAGTGTGAAAACTTACCTACCTTACCTCTTTTTTTAAAATTATTTTTTGTTTTTTTTTAGTTTCTCTGCAAAGACAGGTGATCCTTTGATTTAGCCAGACTTTCCTGTGTATCTGTCAGCTGATAACACTTTCTGAGCTGACTGGTCTGCAGGAAGCAGTCTGGGTTTGAAAGAGCACAAGTGTGGGGCAGGACCTTTCTCTAGAGAGGAAAGGAACTTCAGGCTTAAACCTTCCATTTCTTTTTGCTGGGTTCCATCAGAACCAAATTTTTAGGTTTTAAAGACGTGGTAAGGTTTTATTGGTAGATGATGGTGACTCTCTGTTATTCTTTGCAGTTATTACTTGATATTGAACAGAGTACTGTAAACAAGTTTTTCTCTCTCTTCCTGCAGGTTGATCTTTGTGTCTTCTTATTCCCCAATGTGCTTTAAAAAAAGTATATTTTTGTCTTCCTTCCAGTTTCTCAGGAAAACAGTATTTTTCTCTCTAAACCAGGAAGAAGATCTCCCTCCCTGAATCAGCTGTCTTCAGCCTCTGGCTTCGTCACTTACCAAGTCTTGAAAAAGCTACATTACATCTTTTAGACCAGCTGGTTTCCATTCAGTTGAATTCACTGGAAGAAGTGGCTTGTGTCATAAAAGATTCACTACTGGTATGGTGCAACATACAATACATTTGATACTGCTCTTTCATGCTTCAAAAGTTCAGGGAGTTTTCAAATACGTCACTGTAATTGAGGGAAATGGCTATCGTGGCATATAACTTGCTAGTGCAAAGGTAAATTTTGAGTCTTACACTGCATTGGTATAAGAGAAACAAAGTTTTATCTAGTGATGAAGAATGGACGACAAGACAAGAATCTGACTGGTGGAGGTGCTGAGTACCTGCCTCTGTCCTAAAAAAGTTATACACTTTGGCTAGGAAGGATTTGTACCTGTTTTTACTTCAATCTCTGTGCCCTGCGGAGTTTAGCAGTTTAAACAATTGAAATTCCTTGTAGATCATTTTATGATGGACTGCTTAGTTACTTGGTTTTGTTTGCAAATCTGAACAAAATTCTTAACACAAAACATTTCATAAACTGTAATTAAAGTTTGTTTTCAAATGCTGTGTTACACAGTGCACCAAAAATCTTTCCTATAAGAAAACATGACTCAATACCTTTTCCAAAATAATGCACTAGTTTGCATATTAAATGTAAACTTAGTTGTTAATTACAGTGTGAAATAGCATGTGTGTTATACACTTAAATTATATATTTCATTAAATGGATAAAACTAAAAAATGGCACGTGGTGTCTTATTTTCAGCCTATAAAATTGCTTACAGGCTACATATTTTAGATAGGAAAAGAATGATATCTTTAAATATTCTTCCTTTTTAAATGATTCTGCAAATTTCTATTTTAGGGATCCGTCCTAGTACTTGCAAATCTGGTAAATGCTTGGCATCTACAGCATTTCATATGTCAGCTGAGGATCTAGGTATTCCAGAAGACAAGACTGACAAAACAAGGCTTATGCCTAGTTTTTCTGTATCGGATACACTGAATTGAATACAGTATCTGGTACCACATGTGGCTAAGAGGAAAAAAATAAATATCTAGGTTATATATAAAAAGAAGTAAAATCTTTGTTTTAATTATTGGTTTATTGTTGTTGATTTACAATGTTCATATTTACCTTGTCTTCACATCCCAATCCCTAAAAAGAATGGAACATTGCTGTGCTAGCACTCTTAGGTTGGCCTTACTTGCCCCTGCTCCAAAGACTTTGTGCTTTCAAAATAAGATATCCACAGAGTGGAAAGGCCAGTGCAGCAGCTTTGAATGCTGGTTTAGAGAGGACATCCTGTGGACAAGGAGTGGAATGAATGGAGGCATGAAGAAAAGAGCGGTTGGAAGATGGATATTGCTGATTGATAGGCATTAATAAAAGGGAGGGTGCATAAATGGAAGATGGAATGCCAATTAAAATAAAAAAATAGGATGAGCAGCTTCACAGAGGCAGCACAAAAGGAAAAGATTTGATCCAGATATTGTGATCCAGAAACGAATCATACTTTGTACAACTAGTACATGGTACTATAAAGATATTAGTGTGACATTAGATCAGTCAGCACTTTGAATCCAACAGGATGATTACTGTTAGAAAGACAGTAAAGACATTTGAGTGTTTGACAAATATTCAAATGAAAGACATCTGAATAATTATTTAGGAATATGGACATTCATATTTTGGCAGTTGGAATATTGTACTTGTAGGATGTAATCTCTCTTTGCCTTATGGACATAGTAATAAAAATTGGAATCATGAGAGAAAACTGGATTTATACTTTTTTCCTATTTGGAAGAAAACTTCTAGAGTACAAATAGACAGAAATATGTTACTGATTTGGTTATAGTGTACGATAAGAAGGACATTTCAGTAAGCTATTTCATAATTGTGTTATCAGAGTAATTTATCTAAATAAAATACAGTAACCAAACTGTACATAAACTTCATAGAGATCTATGGTACCCAGATACTTGTCAACCACTGTGTTTCTATTATGAAAGAAATTTGATATGCAATACTCTTCTATCTTAATTCCAAGAGTAATTGTAGTGTGATGGTGTATATATTGTATGCTATTAAGTTCATGGGTCTGGGGCTAAACTGGAACTAATATTGGAAATTCTATAGTTATTCAGAAGTAATAAAAACAAGTGCAGTGACCATCACAAATGGTCTTTTAGCTTCTCCAGAATTTGGTTGGTGATTGTATGTCTTCCTTGCTGAACTAACTTTAAGGTTTCTATGTGTGCATTAACAATAAAATGTAAATAAGTACACATACTAGAATGTATAAATACACATACTTTTATGCTTTACCAGAAATGCATAGGTATGTATATAAACACTAGATTTTTAAAGCACATGTATGTAAAAAGAGGTGTGAATGAATCAGTGTCAATTCTAATTTATGTTCAGTTCTTAGATAGCTTTCCAAAGTAGTTTTATTTCTTTCAAAGTTATGTTAGAAAAGTGCAATAGGTTGAGAGGGCTTAAAATTTCTTGCTTCTCCTTTATAAACAATCTGTTACTGCTGCATTTGTTTTTTCCTGCTGTCAGCTTTCCCAAGCCCAGCCCACTATCGAAATTATGTTGTGCACTGCAGATAAAGCTCTAGCTGTGGGGTCTCCCTTGTTATTTTTGCTACAGCATCACAGAGCAAATACCGTTTTAGTGGGTGATATGGTGACTCTTGCATTCACTGACAGGATACCAAGCTGCAGACTGCTCTGGTTCCCATGCCCTTGCATTGCCCTCTTGCTGTGCCTTATCCCCAAGTTTTGAGTCTAGCTGGATCCACACTCACCTTTCACTGGGAGCTGTGCCAATGGCGTTAACAAGGGAGAAAGGAGCAAGGATAGAGAGGGAAAACAAGAAGCTTTTTTTTCTTGTTGTAATACACTCCAGCTAAGTTACAGTTAGTCCTCTCAGTATTGCCTGTCTTCAAAACCTGTGCTGTTATGGTAAAATTTTTTAAATAGTGCACACTAAGTTATTCATAATGTTGATGAATTCAGGAGCTTTTTAAGCCTCTGTAAAAAGATGTTTTTGCTTTCAAAATAAGTGTATGTTTCAAAAAAATATACATTTGGCACTTAGAAAAAAATTGTGACTTATTTTTAATTGGTAAATATAAAATTCAGGAATGCAGGTAAATATACAATTTGGAAATACAGATAAAATTTGAAATACAGCAGTGTAGTAGTTTCTTAAAGTTAGATGTGTTTAACTGTAGAAATGTTGTATGCAATTAATTGCATTTGAGGCTGAATGAAGAGAACTGCTATTTATGGTGTTACCATCTCAAATCTGTTGCAATTTGTTTCCCTATGGTTATTCTTACTTGCAGCTGTTACAGAGCATTCTATGATGTGAATAAAACACAGTATATGATTATTAGTATACTCCTCTTTGCGCCATTTACTTGAATCCTGTAGATACAAATGTATTTTTCTTATGTCTCTATTCAGTTCTGGCTTCGTATTATAAATCAGTTGTTTAGGATTCTTCACTCTGATAATACAGATAAAAAAGTCGTGTAGTTCTATAGAACTTGTGCATGTAATACTTTATGTTACAGTGTGTTTTTCTATTTTATTTCTTTCAAACATCCCAGTGGTTTTGTGTGTTTGGTTTTTTTCCTGAAGAGGCACAAATTCTTAAAATGGGTAATTGTGATACCACACTTGCAGCTCCAGTTCCCTGTATTTGGCTCTTTTTGATTTAGTGTGTGTTGTGCCATACGTATTGTGTATGTTTTAAAAGTGATGGAACAAGCTCCTGGTAGACAGTATGTTTGGTTTGCTGAGCTTTCTGTGAAAAATATTGCATAGTTGCAGATGATTATTAAACTGTAAAATGCCTTTTCATTTTCAAAAAAATAGGGAGATAATGTCCACAACATGAAAACCCTGTGAGAATCCCTCCTGAAATTGATAATCCCCCCCGCCCCCAAACTCCAGAATTGCTCCTGGCCACAGCAGAATTGTGCTACCTGCTCTAGCACTGCTACTCAACAGGCACATCTTCAAATTGCCTTGGAGACTTTTGCGCTATAATAGTATTCTTACATTGAGTGCTTGCAAATTAATTCCATGCCGTCCACTGATCAAGATCTTGTGGAATTAGGTAACAGTGGTGGGGTTTGTGGGTTTTCTTTGTTTTCCCTTTTGAATACCAGTGATTAAATTCGTATTGATTTCAGTAGTGTAGCTTAAATACTAACAGCTATTAACTGTGGTTTCTTCTAGTGAGTACTGTAGATTGCTGCTGTCTGGCAGGAAAGGGTGGAGGGTTTTTCATTGTTGCATACAGTACATTTATTTTGCTCTTGTTCAAAAGAACTATGATTTGATCTTGATCTGTGTGGCAATGATGGACATTTTCTAGTTTTCACTCAACCTGTCTTAAGCAACAGTGGGTTGGTAGGTCATCGTAGGAGTATGTATGCAAAGATAGGCAGAGTATCTGAAAAGACAGTGGACAAATAGCTGAATTCAACCATTTGGCCCACGGGACTGAAAAACATACTTCTGATTTTCCACTGTTTTCACAGAATTGCAGAATGGTTGGAGTTGGAGGGCTCCCCTGAAGATAGTCTAGTCCAAGTTTTCCTTTTAAACAAAAAAAAAGAAGAGGTGAACGTGTCCTTTTTGTCTCAACCAGCCAGCTTGCTTTCTCCTTCTAGCAGTGGAAGTTTGGACACCAGCTTTGCACCAAGCTGCATGGTGTTCTTCACACCTCCAAAACACCGGCTGTAAAAACTCTCGAACACTAGATGGCATACGTTCAATAGGACAACTTAGCTACAACCATGTGACAGAGAAAAAGTGTCGTAAAACATGAAAATGAGGTGCCACCTAATATTTCCAGTATGGCAAAGACAACTGTGAGAATCAAGAAGCTTTTCTAGACAGTTTGCAGTAAAGGTTGTCTCTTTATTTTTTGAGATTATCATTTAGCGATCATATAAAGTGAAGTTCTCATTCTGCCTGTGTGCAATTTAAAAGGAAAAAATTCAATTCTATCTGGTACTTTTTAGCTTGAAACAAATGCATAAATGTTTTCTTTGGAATAGTGTGTCAGGCACTTAAAGCTGTTAGAATAGATGCCATTTTTAAACACTATTCCTTCCATGCCTCCTGAAGTTTATCAAATGCATGCTATCAAACATGCATTACTCTAGATTGTTGAAGAACTATATTCTTATCAAATTTTCAGATGCTAACTTCAGAAACACAAAATGTGAATTTGTTTTTTAGCTTAGGCACATATATTTTGGGGAATGTGTAAGTAGTTTTTTATTCTCGGTGCTGTATAAAAGGCTAATAAATCTTAGAATTTTAGAATATGGGATTAGAAAGTAGTGTGATTACTAGTGCATGTTTAACATAACAACTTTCTTAAAACAATCTTTTGTGTCTTAGCAGGATAAAAATCTTCACTATTTAAAAAAAATATTTTGATGCACTGAGACATTTAGCTTGTACTAGCAACTCTGAAATTCACAGAAGAAGATAATACTGTGAAAAAATGTCTTGGATGAAAATGTGTAGTGTTAAAGACAAAGGTGATAAAATAAATTCAATTTCTGGAATTTAATTTCGAAGATGTAGCAAGAATCTCAAAGCATATCCAAAAGGGATTGTCTGTGAAAAGGAGAGAAATGCTTTTTGTAAATCTGCTCCCTGTCTCTTGCCTCCAGCAATTGCATGCAGCAGCCTGTTCTTTCTATCTGCCACCTTTAGTATTTTTAGTGATCGTGGTCATAAACAGTTTGGGATCCCAGGTGTTTGCATTTATCAGCTGTTTAGCTTGCTTGGTATCACTGTGGATCTCCTTCCATGGCTTTGACGTAATTATTTTGAAGAATCTAATCCTGAGAAAATCGGAAGGTTTAGTAAGAGTTGATCTGAAATTTACAGTTTAATAAAGCAGTGTAATAGCATCCGTGGGTTAAGCTGTAAATTATATAATGGCAGTTGAGTTGCTTCTTCCTAATGACTGATTTTCTTTCATTTGCTTACCAACAGCCACAAGCAGCAAGCCATCCTGCCATTTTCAGAATTGTTAATGAAATTTTCAAGTAAGTTTTGAAATTATAGTGGGAAGTGTTTCAAATAATCAGTTTAAACATTGAGGTTTTCTTCACGAGAAGAAGCAGTATTATAATCTGGGATGTATTATAATTTCAGAATGTCTTTCTTTAGCTGTATGCCTTAGTGTCCCCTTCTGTGTAATATACTGCAAATAATGAAAAATGTTAAAAATCTTGTAAACTTTACATAAAAATTACATTCTAATATAATCAATACAGTTGACTACATTATATTGTAGCCTTTAAAGATTATAATTTATTTTCTACTTCAGTAGAGATTTGTGGCTGAAATAGGATTTTAGGTGTAAAATATAAATGCTGAAATGGCTTGGCCCACACCGACATGAAGATGGAATTTAGCTAAAACTTTTGCATGTACCAGTCGGATCTCTTTTACATCACATTAATAAGTCTTCAGGATTGATATCAGATATGCTCTTAATGGCATTAAACTATTGATCTGCCTGTTAATAATGAGTTTGGTTTTGAATGCATTAAGATTATTTTGGAGCAATAGGTATTGTTTACCACATGGGGGCTTCCAGAACTTTGTGCTCAGTTTTCAGTGGCTTTTTCTGCTCACTTCACCTGACTTACTATTTTATCATTCTTTTTAAGTAAATCTACTGCCAGGGTTATCAGTGTTACAGTTTTGATACAACAATGTGTTTAATGACTGACATTGTTTGCTCATCAAGTGTTTTCCTTCTTAAGAAAAAAGGGCTCCCAGAGGCAAGTGTTTGGGAACATGTGTATACCTGTGTACATGTCTTTGCTGTAGAAAGTGTAGACTGTCGTACTGGGAGAGTGAAACCACCCAGCAGTCCTTTCTGTTGCGGTGGTCCAGTGTCTGAACACAGATAGCATTTTCTGAAGAGCTGAGACCAGTTGCTTTCCCAAAGCAAAATGCACTTGAAAACTGATGTGACTTCAACAGACCTGTACTAATGTCTTATGCTGGAGGCTGTATATTGTGATGGTATAGGGAGACAAAAATTATTTAGGGTCATGGTATATAAAATATTTTCTAAAAATGACATGAGACTGCATAACTCTTTTGCATCCTTTCTGTTGGTAGACAGTAGAAAGGGATGCGGTGCTGTTTCTCAGATAATGCAGGACTTTGTCCAGCAGAGTATTTGCTAATAAAACTTTGCACTTGTATTAATGTTCCAAATTGTCTTGTTTTTCTGTTGCTCACTCCTCATTTCTGCTCCCTTATTTGCTTTCCATTGTTTCTACTTAATATGCTTGTTCCTCTACATTGTTGATATTAAACCCTTAATATGTTTTAAAAATACTATGTTGTAGGTCCTCTTGGTTTTAAGTGAAGCTGTATATGTTAGCTGGCCTTTACAGACCATTTGGTTCCTGCAGCTTTGTGTTCATTTTTGGTGTATTTCTCTGACATCCTTCCAACTATCGAGTGGTGTGCAGACACTAAGGATGCCATTCCAGATGTAGTCACATGTGAGATTTTAGAGAGCTGTTGATAAGGAACTTGTACTTCATTGCTTGGAAACTGTGCTATGTTTCTGCACTTGGCAGAAAGCTTGTATTTTGGGGGCTGTTAGAAGCATAGATCTGAGCATTGTGTCTCTTTCAGGAAAAGCTTTTCCTGCTACTTGCATGCTTTTGTTGATGTTGATTGTGCTAAATTGTTTTATCTCAGGAATATTAACTTGGGTTTATATTTCCCAAGTAGAAGCTTATTTTGTTGCTAAGTGTGGCTATGCACAAGTCCACACACTTAGACTGTCTTCAGTTTCTGTGTACCATTTCTTGTGTTTATGTTAGTGATTATATGTGCCTATAGTTTTGTGAAATTTCTCTGTTACAGTAATGTGTTAGCTCTTCCAGATCATTATGGAAATAAAAAAACTATCTAATAAAAACCTTGTATCTCAGTGGCAGCTTATTTTTAGCATTTTTTCTCCTTACTATTACACGTCTTTCAAATAAGAGAATGAAAATTACACTCTGCTGCCCATATGTTTTTCTGCACCATTTGCTCAAGGTTACATTATGCCCTGTGGAAGGTTAAAGCGTTCACCTTCCTGAACCTCCAGAATGGATTTTACGATGTCACTATTGAAAGCACATTGGAATGCATTGGTCAGTACTTAAATCTGTAGCAATTACTGATCTAAAATAGACCTTTGGTATGCACTCACTTTTGTTTGTGCTTCTGATTCATTGCTTAACGATCACTAAGGAGTCACAACGACTGAACAGCAGCTGTATTATCCAAGTTCAGTCTTCTGTAATTTGTTAATATGTAGCTTTTAAATTTGATCAGCTTAAGTGAGGTTTTTGGGTTTTTTTTGGAGGGTGTTGTGGGGTGTTTTTTCCCCTTGGTTACATATCCTAGGAGATTGTACTAGACTGTACTTTCTGACTAACATGAGATGCCTGTGGGATACAGTCCCACAAAGATTAAAGTATGCTTAACTGTAGGCATGGGAATAGTTGCTCTGAACTCAGTAAGAATGTTCAAATGCCAAATTTGCCTAATAAACTTGTGGTAGTCTCTTTTTTAATTTTACACCTTTTCCCTCTATTGGTAGGGTAAATTATGTGTGTCTGTATGTATATTGTATATACTTACCAAACCTAGTTTATTTGTAGAAGTTGCATATTTTTTTTTTTTTTTTTTTTTAAATAAAAATTAAATTTAAAAAGCCTGCAAAGTTAGTATTTCTGTCAGTTTCCACACTGGCATAATGAGCTCAAACACAGCTTGAATTTACAGCATACAAAGAGTGTACCTTTTTTTTTCTTCATTTCAGTTAACAGTAGTGTCACAGGCAGACTAATTATCTGATCTGTTGTAATCTAACTTTTCAATGCTTAGGAATGTACTGCTGGAAACTGGTGGAACTCCAGAAGTTTTGACCATAATACAGGTGTTTACAGAGCTCTTTCTTCGGTCTCATCAGAATGAAACCAAGCAGGTTAGTCAAGATCTATTTCTTAATGTTTCTTTTCAGTAAGAAGATATAAAATTTCACAAGAAAAGTTCTGCTGTTAAGAATGGTGACTAAATATAATAAGCTGAATAATAGCATCTCTCTACAGCTGTATATACATGCCAAAGTTCAGTTCAAACATTTTCACCTGTGAATAAAATTATAGAGAGAAACCAATACATAAGAGCAATTTACCTGACTTTAAACTGTGATTTTTCACAGGGGCAGCTGCCCTAGTCCTGAGGTTTCTCAGAGTGTGAAAAAAATAGTGCTACAGAGTTTAGCTATGTTTTGGGAGACTGAAAAAGGTATAATTGGAGTATGGGGTTTAAACCTACTTAGGAAAAAAGACTGTGTAGTCATTGACTAAGAAATTTAAGAATGGGTGTACTGGGATCACTGTTGGAATAATCCGTTCCATGTTTTGTACAAGCAGATTTCCTTCGAGTTTGTGATGGTAGTGAAAGCTGACCTAAGGATATTTGGCTCACGTTACTTGTAAATTTATTAACTTAAAGTTCATGTTTTTGTTTGATGGAAATTATAAATTCTTCCAGGATTATTTAACCTTGAGAATTTCAGAATTATCAGTGGTTTTTTCCTGGGAATTTTGTTTTAAATTACTGGATAAATATTTTAAGCCAGTGTTCAACTTTTATTTTCTGTTATACATCATGGCAATTAATATAGCCAGCCACATCCAAAACTGTCCTGTCTCTTTGTATGTTGTTTTGCACTTTGTGATGGCTTATGTAAGGAACGAACTGCCTAGAATACTGTGTTTGTATTTATTTTTTGCTTTGCTTAAACAGTATGCTGAAAACTGGTTTTCACTTGCTTTACAATACTGTTTTCATATGTAACTCATGCTGTGGGTTGTCTTGGCTACTACTAACTGTGTCAAGGACTGCCTTTTCATGGGGATTTTTGGTGCAAACTAATTAGGTATGTGCATACTTTAGTATAGGGATTATTAATTTTTAATTAACCTAATTCCACTTGACAGGTAGATTTTAGAGTCTTACCATACCAGTGATACATAGACTGTTTGAGAGTACTGTATATATTAGTGTGCTGTAATTTCAATTAACTGTTGTTTGCAAAACAAAAAAGTGAGTAGAGAGAGAATGTGTCATTCCATTTGTTTATAAGATGCATGCATGTATATCCCAAAAGAAATAAGTTACTAAATACGGTCTTCATTGGATTTAGAAATATTATAGTCTTTTATAGACATTTTATAGAGTCTGTATTCCCAGTCTGTGTCTCAAGAGATGATTTATTTTTTAAATAGTCTCCTATTCCTAAAGAAAGGAGATAGAAGAGTTCTAAGGTCATTGGTATGGAGACTTGAAGACTGAAATGACAGAATCATAGAGTGGTTGAGGTTTGAAGGGACGTCTGGAGGTCATTTTGTCCAACCTGCTTTTGTTCAAGCAGGGCAATCTAGAACCAGTTGCCCAGGGCCATGTCCAGTTGGCTTTTGAATATCTCAAAGGACTAAGACTTTACAACCTCTCTGGGCAACCTGTGCCAGTGCTTGATCATCCTCACAGGAAAAAAAAAAAAGGTGTTTTCTGATATTCACATAGAACCTCTCATGTTTCAGTTTGTGCCTATTGCCTCTAGCCCTGTTACTGGGCACCACTGAAGAGACCCTAGCTTCATCTTCTTTGCACCCTCCCTTTAGTTATTTAGATACATTGATAAGATCCCCCAGAGCCTTCTCTTCTCCAGGCTCTCAGCGTTTCCTTGTAGGAGAGATGCTCCAGTCCCTTAATCATCCTTGTGGGCCTTTGTTGAACTCTTCCCGGTATGTTCATCTTTCCCTTGTACTAAGGAGCCTAGAACCAGACATAGTACCCCAGGTTTTCTGCTCACCAGCGCTGAGGAGAGCACCCTTGACCTGCTGGCAATCCTTTGCCTAATGCAGCTGAAGATACCATTCACTGCCTTTGCAGCAAGGGCACATTGTTGGCTCACATTTGACTCAAGTGTCCACCAGGACCCCCAGGTCCATTTCTGCAAAATTGTTTTCCAACTGTTTGGCTGCCAGCATGTACAGATGCCTGGCGTTGTTCCTTCCCAGCTGCAGGACTTCATACTTTCTCCTTGTTGAACCTCATGAGGTTCCTGTCAGCCCATTTCTCCATCCTGTCAAGGTCTCTCTGGATGGCAGCACAACCCTCTGGCTTATCATATCAGCCACTTTTCTCAGTTTTGTGTCATCAGCAAACTTGCTGAGGGAACACTCATCATCCAGATCATTAATGAAGATGTTAAACACAAGTGGATCCAGTATGGACCCCTGGGTCATACTGATAGTTACTGGCCTCTAGCTAGAATTTGTGTCAATGATTACCACCCTCTGGTGATCCACCTCAAAGGGAGTTCATATTGCACTTGCACATGCATGCTACACATTAGCCATGCCTGTAGTAGATGTCTGCAGAACAAAAAGATGAAAGGAATGCTGCTGCTAGTCTCAATTACACAAGCAGCAGTGTTCTCAGTATACAAATCGCATGTACCCAGATAGAGGACAAGTCCGTTATCTTTGTTACCCTACATTGTGCTGAATTAGATCCGAAGAATTTTAGGTTTCAATTTTTGAACATAAGGCAATAATCTACATCACCCCTCAGATTTTGTAGCTGTTACTAGTTCCTAGTTTAATATGTGAACTCGTTTACACTGGAAAATGAAATTAAACAAATTAGTGTCTCTTTTAACCTCTGAATATTGAGTGAAGACTTTTGTGATTACAGGGAAAAAGTGTAAGAATATTAAGATGTAATTTTCTTCATACTCTGAATCTTTTTTAATGCATGTATTTTAAAACTCCATAAATAATTACTTTTTCTAAGCAAGCTTTTCCTAAATATCCCCCTCTTTATGCAAAATCCTAAAACTAAGTGTAGAGTTACTTTTGTGTTCTCTTGCTTCAGTCTGTATTATTACCTTAGGTAAGATTGTCCACGGTGGGTTTGTTTTGTAAACTGACCAGAAAGCTCTTAAAATAATGATTTTGTATCTTAGCATAAATTTCCACTGAAGGCCTACTTCCCTTACCATCACCAGCCTCTTGTAACAGCTTTACTCAGACATCCTTTTGGTAAGTTTATTCATGAAATATTTGCAGCATTAGCCAACCTGCGTATACTGTATATGTCCTAAAATAACTTTAAAAAGGATGAAGACAAAATTTTGCTATTTCCTAAACAGGCTGTGTTGAGTTAGCAATTTTCATAATATTTTTTTAATGTATTTCTTTGCAGGAACATCTAATTTTTATGTAACAATAATACAGATATAACTTTAAAGAAAACTAAACCAGAAGTTAACAACAAAGAGTACATAATTTTGTAGGAACAAAGACAAGTTACTGAGATTGTAACAAACCTGATTATTCTCATCTTACAATGTCAGTAATTGTCATTATGAAAGTGTTCATATGTATATTACAAGAAATAGCCTTGCCGTTTGTCTCTGAAGCTTGAATTCTGCTGATCTTTCAGATGGCAAGCATATTATTTTTTTCCAGGTTTTCCATTTCTACAGATCAAGACACCACTGCTCAATATGGTACAGTTTTTCATGAGCAATAATTTCCGCTCAGTACAAGAGCCTCTGAGAGTGTTACTCCACTGATTATGTATTAATATTGAGGTAGCATTTACACAAGAGTATATCAGCTGCATTTGAATATTCCTAGCTGTACTTCTTCACATGGCTTTGTAAATGAATTGTTCTAAGAAACACAGTAATAGGTATTGTTGAAAACTGGGAAATTTTAAAATGAATTTTTTAATGCTTTGTGACAGCTGAATCAAGTTGCACAAATTTTAATGCTAGCTTAATATGTTTAATTTCACTGTTCTGTTCCAGTTGGGCAGACTAGATTTTAAGAGTTTTATTTTCATCCTCCCTCCTCAGAGCTGCCAACTACACACTGGTCTCAACACTTGAAACACGTTTCGGATATGCTCAGAGCATTAGTAGAAGGTACAAACACTAGGTAAGCAGTATTTTATTTTCTAACTTTTTGTCCTTTGCGTATGTTACTTTGTGAAAAGTTGTGTCATTTGAATTATTTAGGGGCTACATTTCATCACGTTCTTATTATCTAAATAGAGCTTTGTTTTAAAGAATAGGACTTAGATTACTAAGAACCTGAATTTAGTAGCACCTATACACCTGACCAATAAGCCTGTGAGTAAACAAAATCTTGTTCTATTCATTTCAGCAAATGGCTAGCTCTATAACAGAAATGCATACTTGCCTACACTCCTATTTTTTCCCCTAAACTTTAAAAAATTATTCTGGATTTAATAATGACAACTCTTCCAACCAGAAAAGCAGCTGGTATTGGAAAGAACCTGTTGTGAGTGGTACTGTTTTATGAAGGAGATTATTGTATTGACTTTCTACAAGCTTGTGCAAACATCCAAACTTCAAACTTCTTGATTTTTATTTTTTTTTCCATAAAGATAGGACCGCTAGACTGCAGTATCATTGTTCTATTAGTCTTTGAGCTGACACCCCATCTTTCTGACCTGTTACCCTTAGCCTTTTATGTCCAGATAGTTTCTGTAATGAATGATAGTGTTTGTCTGCATGAATTCTGCTTTGGTAGTAGATGCTCTAGGACTATATGAAAAGAATGAAAAAAGATACATCTCTATCTGTTGCTGCCCTGTAATTCTTTCTTATCAGGTGCATGATGAGACCTGACTGTCTAGAGCTTGGATATGAGTCTGCTTAGATCTGCTCCAAGAGTGAGATTTCCAAAGAGTATTGAACAGCTTTTAAATTCAAGGAAACCAATTTCATTTTGATTTAAAACTTGAAATATTTCAATAGAAATATGGAATGCCTTGGCCAGATTGACTTGCAAAACAAGATACCTAGCTGTCCCCCCTGTGTCCTGGAAGGCAGATGCTTGCATCCATGCTTGGTTTCAGTTAACTCATGGGGCCTTTATTTCTGTTGAGTGGCAGAAAAAAGCTTTTTGCTGTTCCCTCTGAGGCTGGGCTGTCTGCTGGCAGCTTCTCACTTTCTGTATGAGCTGCAGTTCAGTGCTGTCTCGCCTGTTCATCCCTGGAGTCTGTCAAAGCTTTCTGCCTTTGGAGTGTGACCAGTAGCTGACCCTACTTCTTAAAGAAACAGTAACTCAGAACAAACAAATAAAACAAATATGATCAATCATAATGTGTTACAATAATAGAAGCATGTCTGTTCTCCTTTTGTTACCTAGCCATTTTTTGGCTTATATTGTCTTTTCCCCCCTTTGCTTTCATAGTACGCTGCTTTGAATAGTATTGTACTTGCCAGAATATCCTCTTACTTCCTTTAGAACTCATGCAACAATTATGTTCTCTACCAAACAAACCACTCTCCATTACAAAGAAAATGGATCTGGCTTAAGGTTTCAAATACTAATATCTGTGAGGAAACTCTGTTCAGTTTTCTTTTATTGCTTTATTCCTGATTTTGCATACTTTCTACTTTATAAGATTAACAGAGGAGCAAAAATACTACTATACAGCATATCCTCTTGCTTTTTATAGTCTTATAGTCAGTGCTCTCTGTTTATGTAGCTTGTTTTTCAATGGTTTTACTTTACACCAAGTGTAAGACTTACAGCAAGGTGCTTTCTGTGTACTTCTCATTAACAGATTGCTTCTGTGCCATTTTTTATTATTATATGTAGTCATCTCAGTGAACAGTAAATATTAAGTGACAATTTAAACCAGAAATCAACTGAGGTACATTTGCGGGGAAAAGTCCCAGAAAAAGTGAAGGGCCACTGCTGGCAATGACAGTGGAGCAGTTGACATATGTGCCACTACAGAGCAGGCAGAAACAGCAATGGGGAAAGGAGTGGAGGGTACACAACTCCAAACCAGACACTGTGATGGTACAGGAGTTGTGTTGAGTTGGAAGTACAGTGGTGCCTAGGCTCTCCAGGAAAGAATTGAATTCTATTCTGCTAAGTACCTGTTAAAATTAGTTTAATGCTTAAAGTTTAGGGACCTATATTTCCCTTTGAGCTATCAACACTTCCAGTTGTAAGTACTGTCAATATTACCCTAAGTATAGTTACATGTTCTCAGTAATTAACTTTTAATTAAATTTTATCTTTGATGACTGGGTTTCAGAGCTAGCCTATCCACTTACATTGTCACAGCATTGAATTATGATCAGTTAAGTAGATTCTTTTGCTGAAGGGAGGACTGTTGTCTTTGGTCACTATCACATTTGTTTTTTCAAAGGTCTTTAATGTTGCATTTCCAGATTCTAGTATCTTCAAAGGCTTTACCAGTGCTGATTGTGTTCCTTTAGCTAAGGAATTTTAGTCTCAGGTTTTGTCACGCATCTCTAGTTCCCTGCAGTCTGAGCCATGCTGCTGCCCCTCCAAAAGCTCTGGAATATCAACAAGGGTGATTTTTATAGCAGTCTCCTCAGTACTCTATTTTCTGTCTATGACTCTATGTCAACCTCTTATATCTGATGTCAGTGATCACGCTTATCCAAAAATACTGATGGGGTGGATTTGTGTCCTAGGAATGGGATTTTGAGACCCTGAGATTCTGTGGCATATAGACAAATATAATTTACAGGATCGATACTTTCTGGGACACCTGTAGACAATAGCAGTCACCACTATCCTCCAGACATAGAATACTATCTGCACACATCACACTTTCATCCATAAAACTGTGACTCCCACTTCTTCAGAAAGTCTTAAAAATAAAGCAGTTTATTCCAATTATCATTCCCCAGATGATATGAAGGTCTCAGACAACTTCAACTCCTGAAATTTCTAAGATCTTTTGGAGTTTCCTGGGAAGGGTGGCACAGCAGCTCTTGGAGTCCCCAGGAATAAAACATAAGAAACACCTCTAATTCTTCAAACTTTTTCCAAACTTAATAGGAATAATTGTTCCTGGTTCTTAATCTGCTTCCAGCTGTCCTCTTGTCTGTCCTTCCTTCTGCACTCAGTTTGACTTTTTGCTTCGGAGACACCTACCATTAGTTTGCATCTCCCCATTATTTCTTGTTTCTTTAGTCTTATCTTAACTTCAGAAAAGCACATGTGAGAAAGAGAAGAGATGAGCTGTGGTCCATTCTCACCTTTCTTTTTCTTACTGCAGTAACCCAGTTGTAAATACCTTCAACATTTTCATTAAAGAGGACCTGAATTTTAAGAGTGGGCAGATGAATATCCTTAAAAACTTCACATTTAGTCCATGAAAATGTAATTCCTCATGAATTACCATAAAATATGTGCCTCATGAATTACCAGAAACTTAAAAATAATCTGGAAAACACCAGAGAGAAACTGGAAGACAGTAAAAGGCAACAGTACATTAGAATACAACACCTGAGATATGACTTAAAGTTTTGAAAATCCTTAAACTGGAGAGTATAAATGATAAGGTTTAATTTTATGATGCATATTTTAATACGAAGTATTTTGTCATAGTTTGTTAGAAACTAGTGTTATGGATAGTCTATTCTACTGATAAAGTTAATCTGTTTAGTAGCACTGGATATGTCTCATTTGATAGTGACTGCAGATAATAGAGTAGTACATGGCTGTATGCTTAGCAGGTAAGGCATTTATCTGTAGTAGTTTAATGATTTTTATTTTCATGCCAGTACTTTTTGCAGTATACTTAAAACATTTAAAAATGTTAAATAACAAGAAATAATTAGTTGTATCTTTGTTATTCTCCAGTTCTCTTGCTGACCTTTTTGAAATCTGGTTTTTGGTTGCTCGTTTTGGAGAATGGCTGGATATTGCAGCAGAGCAATTACTGAAGGCTCCTGTAGAACCTGATGCTCTGCTGTGGCTACTGGCATTTTACTACTGTCCTCAGAATGAAAATCAACAAAGGACTCAAACAATGGTGAGTAATGCAGTGATAGTAACCAGCAATTAGCAGTCAATAGTCTGCTTATATCATATTGCTATAAAATAAATAGTGCACACGAGAAAACTGAAAGGTCTGCCTTTCCTGGGAATGGTGTTGCAGTGGAGAAGTTGAAAGATTATTATTGTGGGTTTTCTTGGTGACATTTAAAAAACATTTTTCTTCTTTTTAAAGTAAATTATGTAGATTAGCACCTTCTTGGCTTTCTTTTGGATATCTTGGGTGCTTTTAATCACAAGTAAAACTATTCTAGAAATGGCATTTTTTTAAATCGGTATGTGGCAGAATTCAGCATTCCTATGTTATGGCATCTTCTGAGAAGGAAACCCAAGAGAAATCACAACAGCAGTCGAAGCAGTAAATATACTTATCAGCCACAGTCCTGAATCCTAACCGTGCTGTTCTATTCTGATTTCTCTTTTGTATCTTTACTGATTTTTGGCATGTATGAGATTGTAACAAGTATGTTATATTCCCACATGCTAGGTTTTTAACAGAAGAAAGCAGTGTTCTAACCTCACACACTGTACTGCATGAAGAGGCTGAGAGAGTTGGGGTTGTTCATCCTGGAGAAGAGAAGGCTCTGGGGAGACCTTATAGCAGCCTTCCAGTACCTGAAGGGGGCCTACAGGAGAGACAGGGAGGGACTCTTTATCAGGGAATGTAGCGATAGGATGAAGGGTAATGGTTTTAAACTGAAAGAGGGGAG
>KZ506654.1:37297-75595 GCA_002844005.1 Limosa lapponica baueri
ATTAAGCAGATAGGTTTGCAAGAGCAGCCAATGCTCTTCGTCTCAAGTCAGTGTGAACGTGTAAAATTTATATAGAAACAGCCATTACTTGGCTAATGAGCAACAGCCACCGCCGAACGTAAAGGGCAGTGCTAAGAAATCATAGTTAGAAAGAAGCAAGTGTGCTTAATTAGGCCACAGCCGATGGCAGTCAGTGATATGGCCAACTGCACATTGAACTACCTCTGATTCTTCACCATGAATAACTCTGTACCCGGGTACAGCTGCTTTGGCTGGGAGAAGCTGAAGTGCAAGTCTAGAGCAAGGCTGAAACGCTCCATAGCAAGATGCTGTAGTCACTGTGTCGCAGCATGCTCCGACCGTTTGTTAATCAGCCTGGAATAACGCCAGGGCTTGAAAGCCAACCCTGTCTCTCCTTTGCCAAAGAGTTTTATGGGGACCTTAATCAAACACAGATGAGTGGAGTTTTTCCTTGTGATTTGCAAGGAAGCTCTGATGCAATGGGCCGTGCCATCAAGCTTCAGTGGAGGAAGAGCCTGAGCCGTGGACAGTCCTGATCAAAGCAGTGCTTAAGGTGTCCAAATCCTCCTTGTGTTTAATGCTACCTAATCACGGCTGTCCTGGGGAGTTTTTGTTGCCTGTGAGTTACGGTGCTTTTTCTGCACCTAGGCTCTGATCCTCCCTGAGGGGTAAAAAGCAGTTTTGTAGCCTGCTCATCTGCTTCTCAGTCTATTAAAAAATAAGGAGGACTTGAGCTCTTAAGAAGAGGATTATAAAGCCAAAAGAAATCCCTCATAAAATGGCTTTTCTCTGGGGTGCTAGTTCTTGGAGTTTGGTGCATAAATATGCCTGAGGGAGGATGTGACCTCCAGAGGTCCCTTCCAGCCTACCCCAATCTGTTATTATGGGACAGTAGAGATTGCAAGGGCTCAGGGTGATCCAGGGCCCTCTGACTTGATTGTTCAGCAGCTGATGTGGAGCAAGACAGGTCCTGGGTGGACCAGGGGACATGACATGGAGCAAGGCAGATATACACCTGTGCTGAGCAAATCATGGGCAAAAAGGAGTAGGGGAAGGGCACCCCTTGGCAGTGAGACCAGCATCAGTTTCTCCATTCCATTCCCTCCTCTGTCTTCTGGTGTGCTTTCTGCAGCCTCCCCCTTGCCTCAGTTCCTCAGTCATAAAATGGGACTGGTCAGATCTCCGTGGACCCTGCAGGGTTTCTGTAGAAGGTTACCCAGCATTTCAGGAGCCAGGAGGGTTTTCCCAAACAGGGAGCAAGGTGAGAACCTACGAAGACACACTAGACAATTTTTTAAAAAGCATCAGGTGTCCCATAGGAAGAAGATGGGCAGTATCAAAGTGGGAGAAACATCAGAGGACAAACATGTCTTTAATTTTTAGGGCAAACTGCCCTTCTTGCTTCTCCAGACCTGGTTATGCTTTCTGCCTTCCAGAGTCCACAAACAAAACCATTTTCCCTGTCTTTTTTCTTCACCAGGACATCGATGGCCAAGCCCTTCTGTTGCTGACACTGCCCACGGTGCAAGAATGCATGGAGCTGAAGCTTGGTCCAGCCATCAAACTGTGTCACCAGATCGAGCGAGTAAAAGTTGCTTTCTATGCACAATACGCCAACTGACTGCACTTCTCCATTTCTTTCCGCTCTCCTTCTTGTTCCCTCTCTTTTTTAACATTTCACCTTGTTCAAGGGTTTTTTTCTCCCCTCTCCCTTTTCTTTTCCAAGAACCCATGGAATTGGAAGCACTGGGAATTAATCTGTAGGGGAGAAAAAAAAAAAACAAACAACCCACAACAAAAAACTAGCAACAAATTGAACTCATTTTCTGTACTTGTAAAGCACAGTGAAAGACTGGTGGCATCTCTCCTCGCGAACCTCACCAACCTATTACGCAGTGGTGCAAGACCAGCAAGGAGCAGATGGTTTATTGTTCGTTAAGACAAAGCTATCGATGGCAGATGCATTCCCAAGGAGAAGGGTCGGACATTTCTGAATGATGATGGTTTGTCAAGGTTAATTTCTGGACACGAACAATTCTTTTAGCCATTTCTGACACACTTCTTTCATATTGAAATGTAAGTGATCCTTTGTAGCATCACCTGGGGTTTACCGCAAATTTGATCTTAGGGATCAATGAGCTTTTTTTTTCTCCCGCCTCTCCACTCTTACAAAAGGAAAAAGTGTCGTACCAGTCATACCCAGTTTGTTTTACTGATTTGTAAAAGAGGACTCAACCCATGGTATCAGACAAAGCTGCAGCGAACTGACAGGGGTGCAGCAAGACCGAGTGCGCAGAAGCACATCCTGAGGCGCACTGGCTGTGCACAATGAGCTGAACATCTCTCTGATGGGATCTGTACAGTGCTGCGTTCTTGTAAAGGAACATGAATGCATGAAAGCTTTCATAGTCAAGCCCATCCTCTTAAATCGAAGTCACTTTAAAGGCCTGACTTTGAGCCCCATGGAACGGAAAAAAAAAAAGGTTATTCGGATTTAATGATGAGACTGTTGAATGAGTGCTGGTTTCATTTGCACCTTCATGAATCTGGTTGCTAGGTGGGAATAAAAAGCATCAATGTTTTCAGGCTGCATACACCATGGTGCTTTAGACCAGCTGAGGATCCAGCCCAACTCAGTCTATATAAAGCCCCCAGATTGTCCCAGTACCACCCTGACCAGTGAAACTGGGAGCTTGCTTCACGCCAAGCAGAGTAAGCACTGGGGAGGGTGAGGAAATGGGTTGGTTGCTTTGGGGTTCCCTCTGTTGTATTTATATGAGAAGTATTTGCCGTTTACTTAGCAGGGATGTATGACCCCGTTAGTCCCACATGTTGAGCCTGAATTTTCTGTAGCTTGGCAGGGGTCGGTGGCATCACAGTGATGTAAAATTCTCCCAAAAGCAAGAACCAGACTGGGACCAAGTCTGAATTTTGTTCTGACTTTAAGGTGCAAGTGAATCCCTCCCTCAAAAAGTGATTTGGGTGGTTCGTGCTGAGTTTTAACCTGATTTCATAGGAAACCGCTGATTTCGGCAGGCTTTTGTTCTCAAACCATAAACAGGCCCCTGTTTCTTGTCCTTGGGGAACCAAGTTCGGAAATTGTACACAGCTCCATTACAATGCTGTGATGCCAAAGCCCACTCAGTGAAGACAACTTGAAAAAGAAATGTCATTTCTAGCCCTAAATCTGAAGGCAGCACTTATGGCCAGATAACTCCCCACTTCAAGCACTTGCCATATGGTGACAGCAAACTTGGGTCAGCTAGTCCCACTGACCACAGTGTGCTCAGAAAAACCTACTGACCAACACCAGGCTGTAGCTGCTGCTTTCTCCTTGATCGATTTCCTCCTTAACTTCTTTGGATTACAGAAGGAAAGCCTCGGAAATAAATATTCTGGACTACATCCGAATCCGCCTTAGAGCATGTCTTAGGCAAGAAGTACTGACTCCGTTTGCCATGCATCACTGGGGATTTTCTAGTCTCTCTTGCAGTGAGTTTCCTGATTTGCCACTGAGGAATGTGATGGGAGCAACCGCTGCAGGCTGGTCCAGAACCTGCCAACTCCTGAGACTTCATCAAAAATTTTCTCACGTGGGAGATCAGCAGGACTGGATCTGTTCTCAGCTGTCGTCTTGTACTGAAGAACTTCTTCAAGTTATAATCAACTGAAGGGAAAAGTAGTGTCCTCTGCATCAAATGATTTTTTTGTTTCTCGGAAGTCCAGGAATAGGGTGCTGTAGTGGTGCAGACATTCAAAAACTGGTTTTTAGACTGAATTTCCTACTGACAATAGCAGTGGACTGTGTCCATGCAACTGGTTTGATAACAACTTTGGATCCCTCTGAGGATTCCCAGAAACGTTGCTCCTTGTTTCATCTCTGAAGACAAAAGGATTGTGCCCAGCAAAACGAGAAAAACAGGAAGGGTGCTTCTCCCAGCTCCTCCTTGCTTCAGCCCTCCAGTGGCTGGTGTAGCATCTGTCAGCAGGAGAAAGCTCCCGAAAGACTGCTGTCAGGAGAACAGGCATACACGAGGACATTTCAAGGAAGGGAAGCAGAATAGCTGTTTGATAAACATCCCAGCACTGATCCGTTGATTACCACAGCTACCTTCTTCTGAAGCATCCTTTGGTGCTCTGATGTTCTTGGAGTTCCCAGCCACTGGAATTTGTCAGAGACATTTAACGCTTTCTGGGACATGTTGCAAAACCATAATTGTTTTCTCCATCAACCATGTAACTGTAGATATTCCTATGGCAGCTAACTACTCATGGAGGCACGGTCGGGGAGCAGACAGCCATAGACTCTGAGAGTGACCAGCTCTGATGTTGGCTAAGCAGGGGATGGGTGAAGCATTGAGCCCAGCACATGGGAGTCTTTACTGATTGTTCAGGGAAGTTAAATCATATTTAAAACTCACCTATTAAAAAACAAAAACAAAAAAAAAGAGTTTTAATTTTAGCTTGCACCGGCTCTTTTATTTCATCAGGTTTCTCTCTCTCCTCACTATTTGTCTTTCAATTTATTGTTCTTCAGTGTTGTCTCATTTATCACTCTCTGTCCTTTTGGGGAAGATGATAACCTGAAATTTTTATCCTAAAATTACCTTGGGTGGTAAATGCTTTATTATTTCTTTTAGTCTGTGGGTTGGGAAGAAATAGGGGATTGGGCTACCGTTATCTGTTGCACTGATTGCTCTCTAGAAAAGCTGGAGCTGAACTTCTTAGGCAATTTCTTAAGCAAGTGGAAAATGGACCGTGCGTAGTTTAACTGGACAGTATGCTCTGATTTTCACTTACAAAGATCAGAAGGAACTACTTACTCTTGCCTGGATTTAATTTCAATGCTGGAAACATTAGCAAAGCTTTGGACTGATGTGCTTCAAAGGAGATGCTGGAAACCTGATCTTGTTAGCGTAAAACATCACTTTACTTTGCAATGTAGAAGTATAAGCCACTGGAAGGTTTTTTTGGTCCAGGCGAAGTTCTGAGTTAAATTCAGAGCTGGTGCAACTTCACAGATAACACCGATGACACTGGTGAAGCCACATCTTCTCCCCTCCCTGTTATAAATTTGGCATCCAGGCCTGAAGTTTATTGTGTTATCAGCTACGAAAGGCCACCACTGTGAAGTGCTGAACTCATGATTATCCAAGACCATTACCAAGGGCTGAGGAGCAACCCTGCTGTTGCTTTTAGGCTGGTGGATGCTGAACTTCAACACGTTCACACATACCTCTTTGGTCCCACAAGAAGGGTGTGCAGGCATCTTTTATGGGCCTCTATTCATTCAGGCATAGAACGAAAGATGGGCATTGCTGGAGCAAAAGTAGGGGATTGAAGAGTGCATGGTACCTGCCCATCTTCATCTGCACTGGCTCCTTTTGAGCTTGCACTCAGTCCGGTTGAACAGATCCATGGGCAGGTCCCTGCTCCTTTCCCAACCTCCTCAGCACTTACCTTGAGAGGATCAGCCAATTCCCAGTCTGCAGCCCCAAAGCACCAGTCTCTGAAATCGGATTAAAGCATTAACCGATGGGGATGTCCATGATTTCCTGGCTGGTTGCCCTGCCTTCCTCGTGCTGTCATGGGTGCTCCTCTCCCACCTTGAAGAAAAATGCTCTCTTTGGTTTCAGAGCTCTTCTTCCCTTTCCAGCTCAAAAACACAGCTCCCATACACACGCCTGTTTTTTTTCCCCAATGCCAGGATGACCAAACCCTGGCTTTTTCTACCTCTCAGAGGCGTGATGGCCTCTCAGCTCTGAGAAGGATTTCAGGGACTCCAGCTCCACCATGTTAACCATATGCAATAGCCCTTGACAATTTGGTCCTGCGGGGTTCAGAAAACCTCCTAGAAATCCTGTGTGCCCTCAGTAACCACTGAAATCAGGGCAAATGGTTACACACCCTGTCCTTAGTGAAGCATCTAGCAGAAGCGTGTCCTAGCTGAGATGGCCTGACCCACACTGTCAGAGGTATTTGAATATCTGCTAGGGTTTACAAAGTTTCTCAGTGAGTTAGACATCTAAAATCCACTGATATTTCACTCTGGGTAATTTTCTAATTTGCCTTAAACTGGAAAGTCACCATTCCTTGGCTTTAACCTTCAACCTTTTGCAGGCCCCAGTCGTGTGGTGTGGAGCAAACACCATCTCAGCTCTTTGAAGGCAAACCAGACACTGTTGGGCTGCCATAATCAACATTTGGTCACCTGAAAAGCCTGCCTTGGTCTTTTAAGGGCACAAAATTGAATTTGTCAGAGCTGCAGTACCATCTCAGTGTTTTAGAAGCTCAGTACCATCAGGGCACTTCAAATACTTTTTGCTTTTCTGGTGCAGTGTGTCTGGAAAACGATGAACTCAGACTGTTCCTCACATTTCCAAGTTCAAGTGCCAAAAGAGAAGAACATGCTGCAACTGAACACCATTAAAACCAGCTTTATTACATGTGGATAAATATAGTCTCAAGGGCTCCATTTTGGTGCTAAGATATGTCACGCTGTATTTTCCATTGCTTAGGATTACAAAGCTGATTCTCTACTTCAGAATTTTTTTTTCTGTAATCAGCAATGTCTTAAGCATTAGGATTTTATATTTTTTTCTTGTGGCTGTAGATTTTTAACTTGGATACACTCAACAAATACTTCCTCCCTACCCCACCCCAATCATATGAGTTTTGGATAAGTTCTATACAGTCTATTTATGTAAAAACTCTTTCAAAATGTGAGTGTATGTATATTTTCCCCTCAATATTACTCTTCATCGCATCAGCTGACCCAGAACTAAAGGAATCTGTTACTCAGGATTTGATCCAAAAGTAACTGAGGTTAGTGAAAGGGCCCTCACAGATGTGTGGGTTGTGGGACCAGGTCTTCACCAAATTCTTTCACTTAGAAGTCGAAAAGTGTGCAGTTAATTAACATAAAATGTAAACCCCTCCTTCAACTCGCAGGCAGAAATGCAGCTGAAATCTGCCAGACTTAACAAGAGAGGGCTCGTGTCCTGAGGTGCTCATGAACTCCCAATAAAGGAGCAGAAGCATTTAATGTTCTCATTTATTCTTTGGTACAATACTCCATCAAGAAGTGCAAATGATCTTAATGGCTGGATTTAGAATATAAGCCAGTCATCAAAGATGAGGGTTTTACAGCCCAGTAGTCCTTTAAATGTCAACCATCCTGCAGAAGAGGAGTGTTTTTGCAATGGCTTAGTGCCATGCACTGGAATTCTCTTGCAGAAGAAGACACATGAACTGTACAAAACCAACATGGGACATAATTTTAAATACTCATCGCCTTTCTCTTGTTTTAGTCTTTCATGTGAATTCTTACGTTGAAAAATGTCTCATGTTCTTGTGGTTTAAAACTCTAACCTCTGTAATGGCCCCTGGCATGAGCAAAATACAATTTTTATCCATTATCACGGTACAGATGAGCACAGAGGTGTTTTGTTGACAAGCAGATAGGTCAGGTGAGACAAGGAGATCTTGTCTCTCTCTCACCTTTTTGAAGGAGTTATCCATGCAACCTGGAGGGCAGATGCTTCCCATGGCTCGCTGTGGAGGGACAAATGTATCCAGTGATGCTGTTGCTGGATAGATCACATAGCCCAAGTAGCCTAACACAGCAGTTCAATTGCCATGTGGCTACCTCCTCACAGATATTCCTGGTTTTCATGTCTGTCAAGGATGTGGGAGAGGGAAAAGAAGATTTCGGGGAGAGGTTGGAGTTCTGGGCTTGAGTTATTTTTGTGAAGAGGGACCTCTCACAACAGGGAATCATAGAATCACAAAATCATTTAGGTTGGAAAAGACCTTTAAGGACTTTGAGTCCACTAGTAAACCTAACACTGCCAAATCCACCAGTAAACCAAGTCCCTAAGTGCCAGCTACGGTCCATGAGCATGATTCCTGAAGGCTTCTTTGAGTCTTGTTCATAGCAGAGAAGCTTTGAGTCCTAACTGGGTCCAGGTGAGAGGGAGGAAAGAAGCTGGCAATATACTCAGAGCTACAATTCTGGCAGGTTCATATTTTATTTCCCTGGTCGAGATACGGGAATTTGGCTCAGGTGGCTCTAGTCTCCTTGGCTGGATAGTAGGGAAAAATCAGTTTTTCTTCCTTGTACTTTTTTCCTACCTTGTACCCTGTCTCTTTTGGGCTTGGGGGCTCAAGAACTTCCTCTTGCATCTTTCAGACCTCCATAGGAAATGTCAGGGGCTAAAACTGGAGCTCTGTCCTATAGAAATAGGTGACATTGCTCTGAGTTCAGGTTGTGGGTCTACAAAACACTGTGTGTTACGATGTGAGAGGATGAGAACGATCATTCCCAAGTCAGCCCACTTGCTCATTGCTGTTCTCATCTCACAGATTATGGACGTTTTATCTACTTATAAATGTACGCGTTGTATTTCCCAATCCCTATTCCACCAAACCCGGTCAGGATGTACTGAAACGTTTAGTTATTCCAGCAGCCTTCACCTTCAGGGACATGCTTGCTAGAAGACACTCACCTGCAGAATGGTGCCATGACAATTCCATGTACACAGGCAGGGATGTCAAGTACAGCCAGGCATTCCCTGCAGTATGGTCCAACAGCGGCAAAAGTCTCAATTGCAGGCTCTGAAGGGAGTTGAGGCTTCTCATGTACCATGGTAGGATAAGACAAGTGCTTAAACCCTCCTGTCTCTTATGGAACAACAGAAATTAGCTCCACATCCAGCAGTTATGGTCCATTCGTGGTGACGCACGTTGGAAGCCTTTGAATTGTTTTGCATTCCAGTTTGTACTGAAGATTTGATTCAAACTTTGTGTATATAATCCCTTTGGTGTGTTACAAAATATATGTGTATATATATATGTAGATATATGTGTGTGTGTATATGTATGTGTATATATATGTGTATATATATACATATAAATCAATCAATGCTGTTGTTTTTACTTTTTCAAGTTCACAGGGCAAAGGGCATGTTGTTAGTTTGCTGTAAGATTCTATTCTGTATATAAGTTTTCATGTAAATAAGTGAAAATCTATATTCAGAGTTATATTTTAATTTTTATTCAAAATGAAATAAATCCCCTTTTTACTTGAAACAGTTGTAAACCACATTGTTAATAAAGTAACAATAAATCATTTTTCTCTCCAGGGTAATTTCTTATTTGTCTGGGCAAAAGTTGTGAGTTGTGCTGTGATGTATTTGTTCATCCCTGAGGAAGTAAGGTGAGAAAGCCATCTGCTTGGCTTCACTGCTAATATCAATTTATCTCCATCTTGAGTGACCTCATGCATCTTCTAGGACAGGCCGGTCTGGATTTGTCCGTTTTGGTGTTAGACACTTGCAGAGGCACCTCTGGAGGCTCCCTTTTTGTCCCTAGAGGGAATCACCTGCAGTGAGATTTAGGTTGGCCAAGTTGAATCACCCTAGGGACCTGCCTTTCTTCAGCGCCTTTGGAGGATATCTAGAAAAGGTGAACTCTTTCATTTAGGTTAATACGAAGAGCGAGTGAACCTGAGCCAGTAGCCAGTCTACATGGGTGGGCGTAGATAGACATCAGCTGTACTTGTATCCCTTAGAGCACCATGCACACACAACAGCATGATTTCCGGGCAGTGCAGGCTCCTGTCCAAGCAGAGGTGTGTCTCCATGTCTATGTTCTCTGCATGCTCCACACCCCAGCCCCAACGAATGTGCCAGAGCTGCCTGGATCACATTCCTGTCCTCGCTGAGCCCCCAAACCTCCAGGGAGTTGCAACACAGCTTCCCTGGCTCAACCCTCCATAGATGCCAAGCCTCAGTTTGTAGGATTTGGGTTTATGCGACTGCAAGTTCTTCCTAGGAGTGGTGTGACAGAACATAAATGAGAAAGGTGGTGAGTGAGTGAATAGACACAAGAACATCTGAGGACCTTCTAGGACAGTGACAGGGGTGAAGGACAGGGGTGAAGGACAGGGATGAAGGTAATGCAATGATCAACAGGCAAGGAAGGATGTAGTGAGAGAGGAGCTGACGGTGGTGGGACAACAATTACAGCAGGGCCACAGCACGTGGAGCTGAAACAGTGAATAAAACTTCCCACGCTGCAGAGCAGCCATTGGACATGGGGGGGAGGCCTCTGAACAGCATCCCAAGTCCTGCCCAGAAAGTCTCTATTTCTTGGGCTAGCTTGACTACCAGGCATTTGCCATGGGTATCATCACTCATTCTCCCTGCCCCAGTGAAAGTGGGGTAGTGCACACCCTGAGACAGCAGTATTGCATGCACTGCTGTGTGCATGGGAGAAAGTGAGAACAGAGTTTATGGAATGAGCTAACAAGAACTCTGATGATCCTCATTTTGGTTTTGCTCCGTCAATGCCATTCAGATGTTTCTTGTGGGTACAGCAAGAGGAAGGAAACAAAATTGCTTAGTGGTCCACTGTTGCTCTTAGTTCATCAAGACTGGCTATTCTTTAGCAGGCAAAAATACACCCATGGGCAAGCAAGTGGGTTTAGGGTGATTTACAAAAGGATCCAACCACTGGAAATATATTATTCTTTTTACAATGTTAACAAAGTTTTGGGATGGAAATCGTTATGTGTTACTCGTTATGACACTGTAGCCACAGCCTGTGCTTTGGGAAGGACAAAAGTGCCAATAGTCAGAGAAGTGACCTGTCCAAACAGCCTTAAAAATAAAGCATCAGGCCGACGGATAGTGATTTGTGTTGACGTATTGCTTGCTAGACCGCAGACGTCCCCACTGAAAGGTGACGTGGAGAATGGGAAGGATTTATACAGGAAATAATTCTGAACTAAGTCTGATGGCGACATAAAACTAAAAGAGCAAAAGCTTGAATGGTTTATGATATTCTTCAGAATCCAGAGGTGAAAATAAATCCATGTATCTCCTTGCAGCTTATTAGATAGTCATTTAAAAGTAATGCAAAGGTCAGACACTGGTTTTTAAATTTCTGCCCCAGCTCAGGGAAGACATGCTCAGAGCTCTGCAAAGAGCTAATTCTTGAAGAATGTAATGCAAAGTGATTTTAGTAAAACGCTGGCAAGATATTCCAGCTGAGCTCCTTGGAATTAATGACCAACACATGAAATATAGTTGCCGTTTATCATTTCCTTAGGGAAAAAAGATCTACCAGCCTTGTTTCTGACATCATAGGCCAAGATTTTGAAGACGTCCCCATTTTTAGTGTTGCAGTTTTTCACGCACAATTAATTTGGGAAAGATTTCTAGATACTTCACCTGATTTGTGGACACAATCAAGCACTCACCTAAGCAGCAGTATGAGCATCAACGTGTAGTCAACTGCCCCATAAAAAACCACACCTACAAAAATAAAGTTGGATTTTTAGGTCTCTGAGGAAACACCACCTTTTTTTTTCTCTGCATACAGAATGAACAAAAAACGTAAGTAGTTATATTTAACTACTAGGGTTTTTAGACAGACTTTCAAGACAAATAATTGCTTTTAATAACCGTATTGTTGCTGTTACTGCTACTTTTGTTAGCATTATTGCTTTTTTAATTTCAAGATTCTTGCCTCTCAGTGAAATTTAATGATTCTTAAAGTCCCTCTACTGCTACAACATTTACTTAAGAACAATGCACCTCTTCCTATAGTGTCTGTACTCAATTACATAAGTTGATTTTATAACTGTGTCTCAGCCGAAGTTGTAATTACACTGTCTTCTCTAGTAAGTCATAAAATCTTAAACCCAGAGAAAAATAGTGCTGCAGACACCTTGAGGTGTCAGCCTGACTGTTTCCCCTCTACAAGGACCAGTTAGACTATTCTTAGTCCGATTTGGCATTTGTTTAACCTGACCTTCGGATGGGTGTCAAAATAAGACCTCCAGCAACAAGCCATTCCCCAGCACTTGTACAGCACATTAAAAAAAAAAGTGATGGCATTTGGATGATGAAGTGTAATATTCCCAGGCAAAACCACAGAGCTGATGTTGCCACTGAATAGCCATTTCGTTTTGAAAAGCTCAGTATGACTAGTGATTAATGTAGCAATTAATAAATGTAAAAGCAGAAAATTCACAATTAAGATGGATTAGATTTCAAGTGAGGAACTGTGATAATGATTTCCACCATGAGTCCTTAGCTGGGAAGGTAGGGCATGGGATCTGCAGATTACAGAAGATGATGGTACTACTGTCAACTTCCCTGCAGTACCTAGTGCTGCCGTCATTGTGTTTGTGTTTCTGGATAATGTACGTCTGGAAATAAAGCTTCGTAATGCAGAGCTCCCAGCTTGTGCCCAGGAAACCCACAGCTGTGCTGGATGAAGCATAAGGTCAGAATCCAAAGCTGCAAGAACTAAACAGTAGGGTTTGCCCAGCCATGCGTAAAGGCAAGTTGAGCAAGAGCTGTTAGCCATGAGGAAGCGTAGATGAACTTCATTGGCATTCAAGCTCAAATGCTTCTGAATCAGTTGGACACTCTACCGTGTTTTAGGGAACGCAGCACCTATGATGAACATGGGATGGGAATGCTGGAGCATGCATCCCTTCCAGGCGTGATAGTACAGTCTCCTTTAGCAGACAACTCCCACTAGCTAGACAGAGAGCTAGGAAGAGCCCTTAGCTCCTGAAGGAGCTGTTAGCTCTTAGTAATCGTGCTCTAGGTGGGATTTCCGAGGTCATGGCTCTCTGGTACCTGCTGTTTATTCCCAGGAGAAGACATCAACCACTTTCCTGACTCAGCCCAGGATTAACAGAAATCTTTTATTCTCTGTCCCAAACAGAGCTTTTAAGACCTTTTTGTTAACACATGTAAACCTAAAAAATCTTCATAAGAGTCAATGTAAGTTTTTCATGTATATGCACAGTCTGCACAGAGGAAAAGGGAGAAAAGTAGAAGAAAGGAAGGAAAGCAAGCAGGTCCAAACCCAACACCAGGGGCCCTGACTCCACTCACCACAAAGCTTAAGAACAGACATAAATCTCCTAACCTTACTTAAATAAGAAAGTGAAGCTTTCTCATATTTATATGTGTAGGTACCACTTGAACAAATTTCCCCAAATCAGCTTCATTTTTGCACTCTGAGTGCACCTGTGGCTCTTAGTCACATGCAAAAGCTCTTTACTCTCTACAACAACTTTATCTCTCTGGGGCTATTGTAGATAACAGAGGACTCTTGCTGGCATGACCTACACAGCATCCATCCATTTCTATGAAATTTTCCTGCTAATTGACACAACTAAGCTAAACTTGGAGCAACTACTGTTGGTGTGTGCTTAGTCTGAGGTTTGCTGCTGCTATTTCAGATGTGAACTGTGCCTACATGCTGGAGAGCCCACTCTATCTTTTTGTGTGTATCAGCTGGATGTATAGAAGGAAAAACTTGTCTCTGTAAACCTCCCTCACATGTGTGCAGAACACTCAGGAGCTATTCCCTGCCAAGGCAATTTGCAATCTCTCGTGATGAGACATAGCAAGAGGCGAGGACCTTTCCAGGGCAGGAAAGTGGTATTATCACTTTCAGGGACTTGTCACTGGGACCTGGAGACTTTTCAGCAGCCAGGAACCTCGTTCTCCCTGGTTTAAAGTGAGATCACAGATGTCTCTAGGGAAGAGTGTGCTGGGGGAGATCATCACATCAAAATGCAATCATTACTCAGAAGTTCACTTTTTTTCATAGTTGGAAAGACTCTCGAACATCCAAACTGTAAATCTTTAAGCTTAAGTTTGCACAAGAATTCTGCAAGCTTTGCCGAGCTCCTGGATGGATGGTTGACCTGAATTGCATTTTACCAATGCAACTTTATACTTTACAGTCTCCACAGCAGGAGTTTAACTGGCCAAGGAGGGCCCCCAGCAGGTCCCCAATTACAATCACTCAATGCCCTGCTTCTGGGTGCCAGGTCTTTAGCATCTCATTTTCATGTACTTTCATGAAAATAAAAAGAGACAAGCACAAAAGGAGAGGAGACCTGGGAACCTGCTCACCACCTGAAGTCTGTTCTGCCTCTAGTATAAATGCCTCAAAGGAACCTACGTTAGGCTGAATTAAAGTCCTAAAGTATCATCTCTTTGGGGGAAAATTCTTCATTTTGTTCTGTGCTTGTCCAGTATCTACAAGTACTGGTGCCCTGGAGCTTGACTTAATTTTTAGCCCATGTTATTACAAGTAATATATAAAGTAATATCTTCCACCTGGAAGGTATTGGAAGAACCTGGAATAAATTCATACACCTCTTTCCAGTGGGAAAGTGCTGTTGCCCTCTCTCAGCACATTAACCACTGAGACAAACCGGGATATTTTTGCCCTTCACGCAGCAAAATTGGAAATCCTTTTCCCCATTTCCTCTGCTTTGGGGTCTCCAGTGCACCTCAAAAGCCAATTTAAAACCTTCCCTCTCCTTTCGGTGGCTTGGAACACTATGTCCCTGAGAAAGCAGTTGGGATGGTTCTTGGTCATGGCACTTCTGGGTAAAATTTGAATTTCTGTAAGAGGACACTGTGGCTGTGGGAGGACAGGGCAGAAAGGAACTGGTCCAGGCCCAAATATTTGTTGGCTATGAGGTGGGTGGAGGAAAAGATTGTGTCCACAGATCTCAAAAAGGGTCCTCACCAAGAGGTACAGATGCAGCAACGACCAGAGTTTGGGATGCATGTGATGGAGAGGTCTGGTCCATATCTAGTGAAGACATTCTTTCCTTCAACTTTAAAAGGAGATGGGGACCTCCAGGATGCCAGATGCCTGATGGGATGGGAAAAAGAATGGGCAGAAGTATGGGAAGAAGAGATGGAAAGTGGAGAAGAGGCTGCAAATTTAACTGCAGACTGCTGGATGATGCATCCAGTGTTAGGGGATATTGTTTTCTGCCGTGATTCATCTGAAACCCAATACAACATGTTCAGAAATGTGTTTAAAAGTTTTATTTCTCCTCTGGGAGTGGAGCTGCTATTGGATAGGCATTTTGAAGTTGCTTCTTAGGGGCTTTTTCTTCCCCCCCCCCTTTTTTTTTCTTTTTAATTCCTTTAATAAGAAGCAGCTTTTTGTTTCCATTTACAATTGTTAAGCTGCAGTGTCTATGTGCATGTGTGTGTCTCTGTGTGTGAAAGTCTCCAGCCCATTATGAAACACAAGCTAGAATATCAAGTCTTTGCATTTCCTTAGATCGTTTTTTATCTGATATTGAATTAAATAAAGGGCTTAACGTTCAAAGTAGTGTTTGGGGAGTTACTCGCACAAATTCTGTTATTGTTGTTAATGGGATTTGTGCAGATTGCTTTGAAGATGAGTCCCTTAATGTAGAATAGGAAAAGACATTCTGAATTGTAACTTATTTCAGATAAATCTATCTTTAATTTTTACTGATAAAGCATTCGAGACATGAGACAAGGAAGCATTTGCTGTGTTTTTTCATATATTAGTATTATTGATAGGCATGTGAAGACAGGCTTGGTTTAGATAATCCAGTGGATACTTTGCCAAATTTTCAGAAGTGGGAAGAAAGGGCCTTTAAATTTTGAAATAATGATGAAGCTTGGTGACATTTCAGAGAATGCAATGCTGGGAAGAAATGGTAAAAAGGATTTCTTAGACACTGTCTTACACTGCAGACTCAACACTAATGAAAATCTTAGTTTGCAAAGTGGACATCTCAGTGTACAGGCTTGGTGGTACCTCCCTTAGTTATCACACTAAGTGATAACCACCCTGGTTTTAAGATGTAACCATGAGCAGAAAAGAGCAGGCAACAGAAAGTCTGGCTGATGGGACCGTAGAGAAAAGGGCTTTCAGGTCCAGCATTGTGCATTTTCTTGACAAGTCTCTTGCTTTTTGACTCCAGAGAAGAGTCAGATCAGGCTTGTCTTATACGAGCTGAGAACAGGGAAGTCTGGGGTAACCAGGCAATCTGCAGCCACTAAGGACACAGCCAGGCAGTGTGATTCTGTGATATACGTGTGGATAAGTGGTATTTAATTTGCAGGTGCCTGGGCAGAGGGCGTCTCACCTGACTCCAGCCATGCCTGGAGCTAGTGATCACACCAGGGCATCCAAGACATGAAGTGGATGACAAATCCAAGGAAAAGTCACCCCCTCTTGGAGCAGCAACTAGAGGTGGCATTTTAGGGTCTCTCAGATCATGTTAGACACATATGTAGAGGCATCTTATTCAAGTCACACCTGCATATCTGCTTGTACATCTCCACTGACTGTACCAGATGCAATGATGGACACTGACATGCTTGCAGACACCCCTATGTAGGCTTCCTTTAGCCTTAGTGGGACAATGAGGGTCCACACCTCTTTTGTTGTTTGTGTCTCTGGAGGAATGCACGGGGTGATAACCACACTGGGCCAGGCAGCTCCCCGAAGATTGATGAGCGGTTTAATGTTAGCTTTCCCACTGCTGAGCTTGCAGTGAAGATTTGTGGGCTGTTTCCTTCTCAGATCCTTACAACCCCTATCTTTTATCCTCTGATCTGGATGATAAAGTCGACAGAAGCTATATAAATTATAGTCTTCGGAGTATTAATTGCCCGTTTCTAAAAGATTAATTACAGAATATCTCTTACATTCACAGATCAGTATTAGTGAGACACGCAGTATTATTCAACAGTATCTCTTCCTGAGTCACCCAGCCTCTTCTGGATGTAAACAAGGTGGTAGTTTCTAAGCATGGAGGTGTGAAGATGTTATAGGAGAGAAAAAGTTAGTATGAACTTTTGTCCTTTATTTATTAGTCATAACTGCCTATGTATAGGCTCGTCGTCCACAGCAAACATGGAGCAGTTTAATGCACTTAACCCACAAGCCAAGATTACACTGTCACCTTGGTGTTAGTACTCTCTCTGCTTCAGTGAGTGGTCCCAGTGCCATTTCTTCTCCCTCATTTGTGCTGGCATCAGTATTTTGACAGTTGAGAAACTCATCTGGCTAAAGACTACCTCACATTAAAAAGCCATCTTATCTCTCATCTGGCTCATTTTCCCAATCTATCTATCTGCCTGGATGCACAAGCTCTTCCATCAGTATTTTGGGATGGGTGGGAACAAGCACTTGGGAGGGAAAGGAGGAAAGGATCATCTTTTTCAGTTGAACACGGATTTGCCCTGAATTCAGGTACAGAAGTTGCCATAGGCCTAGAGAAAAGGGCAGACACTTTCTCATGCCTCCTACAGAGCAAGCAAAATGCTGTGTCTCACACAACTCACCTTGCACTCGAACGTCCACAACCTGACCTAAGCACCACAAGACCAAACCCAGAAGATCTCCATCCTAGATATGTGATTTCACTGCATATTTGAAAGCAATACCTCAAAGACATGCAGAAACAATGCAAAGAAACCACATGGAGTTGATGCACTGAGAAGCTGAGCTAATGAATTTGCGTGCAGAGCCATGCAAAGATGTTTCTGAGACCTAAATGAGTAACTCTGTGGTTGATTAGGTTGGTTTAGATCTGTCTAATTTGAGACATTTTGCTGGCATGTCCATATTTCTTCCATGAAAGCTAACCAGTCTTTCTCTACTGACCTCTCTTCAGCTTTGCCACCAGTTATCCACACTTTTAAGCTGAATGAAAGCTTGAAATACCATATTTTTGCTCCAATAAAATATTCTTTATAATTTTGAAATGCCATTTCCCTCTCCCTTTCACAAAATAACCTGAGAAGGCTCCTCAGCACGGGTCTGTAACAATCCAGTCACATAAACACATAGTTAAATTTGAGCACTGAAATAGTTCTAGACTCTGAAGTTTTGGAAGAAGTTTTGGGATGTTTTCTGTAGGGTGGCAAGGAATGGCTTCAGATATATCTGATATTACCAATTGTGTTTAAAAGGTGTTTTGTTAGTGGATGCTGTTTCTGGTGATACATGTATTTTACAAATGCTTCCAAAGTTACCACTTGAAATATAGTAATTCTTACTGAGTTCTGAGTTGTTATAACCTTGAAATCACAGAATCACGGAATGGTTAGAGTTGGAAGGGACCTCTAGAGATCACCTAGTCCAACTCCCCTACTAAAGCAGGATTGCCCAGAGCACATCACTCAGGACTGCGTCAAGGCGGGCCTTGAAAATCTCCAGAGAAGGGGACTCCACACCCTCCCTGGGCAGCCTGTCCCAGGGCTCTGGCACCCTCACCAGAAAGTTTTTCCTCATATTTGAATGGAACTTCCTCTGTTCCAGCTTCTGCCCATTGCCCCTCTTCCTGTTACTGGAAACCACTGAAAAGAGTCCAGCTCCATCATCCTTCAACCCACCCTTTAAATACTTGTAAACGTAGATAAGGTCTCCCCTCAGCCTTCTCTTCTCCAGGCTAAAGAGACCCAGCTCTTTGAACCTTTCCTCGTAAGGGAGGTGCTCCAGTCCCTTAATCATCTTAGTTGGACTCTCTCCAGTAGTTCCCTGTCTCTGTTGAACTGGGGAGCCCAGAACTGGACAGAGTATTCCAGTTGTGGCCTCACCAGTGCAGAGTAGAGCGGGACGATGACTCCCTCTACCTACTGGCCACACTCTTCCCTGTGCAGTCCAGGATTCTATTGGCCCTCTTGGTGACAAGGGCACATTGCTGGCTCATGGAAAGTTTGCTATCATCCACCAGGACTCCCAGATCCTTTTCCTCAGTAATGCTTCCCAGAAGGTCCACCCCTAACCTATATTGGTGCCTGGGGTTCTTCCTCCCCAGGTGCAGGACCCTACACTTCCCCTTGTTGAACCTCATCAGGTTCTTCTCTGCCCAGCTCTCCAGCCTGTTCAAGTCCCACTGGATTGTGGCACAGCCCTCTGGAGTGTCGGCCAGCCCTCCCAGTTTGGTATCATCAGCAAACTTGATGAGGATACACTCTGTCCCCTCGTCCAGGTCATTGATGAATATGTTGAACAAGACTGGGCTGATTATTGACCCCTGGGGGACATCACTGGTTACAGGCCTCCAACTTGACCCTGCTCCATTAATTACAACCCTCTGAGTTCTGTCACACAGCCAGGATGCAATCCACCTCACTGCCCCCTCATCTGGCCCATACTTCCTTAATTTTCTAATGAGGATGTTATGAAATGTTGTTTTCATTGCTAACTAATGCTTTACTTCACCACCACCACCCAAACTCCCCTCCTCCTCTGTAGGTTTCTCATTTCCTCCCACCGTGGTCTATCAACATCATTTAATTTTAGCTTTTTAAGCATATGCACCGCATCTAAATTCCTTCTGTAGTCAAGGAAGGAGACAAGTACCTCCACAGGCCAATTTATCTCATCTATTTAAGACCCTTACCTAAGACAGAATGAATTGCCTTTTGTGGCAAAGGGAGACAGATGTCTCCAGAGGACAACTCACTTAGTCAATGTATCTAAATTTTGGAAACTTGACATCAGAGAAACCTCACTACATATTTGCTTTAGGGCTAAAAATTGATTTAGTTGACTTTGGAGTCCTAATATTTTTCCCCCACTTCCATTCCAAGTAGTTTTCACGTAAGTGACATAAAGAAATCCTGGTCCCTTTCAAATCATGAATCTCCATTGCAGATCGGTTCTGACGTATCCTTCTGCTTAGCAGAAATCAGCTTAATGCAGACTTTTTTTTACCACAAGCTGTTCTAAAATTTACTCTTCCCTCATAGACAACCTCATTACTTTCTGCCCAGGTGACCATCACATCAAAGATACTTGGTACCAACTCTTAAAAGTAGCGTTTTGTCTCCCAGGGAAGTTTTTTTTCCTTTAACAAAAGCTTCTGGACATGCAAGTCCAGACATGGCAATTCGTTACAGTCTCAACACCATCTCTAGGGAACTTGTCTTACCATCCAGTCCAAAAGGACTTCAGTTCAAGTTAGTTGTCTGCCAGTCATGCTACATTATCATAATTCTTCTCCTTATATCCTGAGCATGTAACTCTCTCTTCTCCATTCAGTTCATCCTTGGACAGCTGTTAATGTCTCTGTCTGCATCACAAATTTATGCCTGGCAAAACCAGATTTCCTTTATTGTCCCACCAGGGATCTGTTGCAGTTTTTTTACCCATATGGTTCCTTAAACTCCTTATGTTAAACTCCACAATTTATTTTCTTAGCTCATGTCCATATGATCAAGATTCACAGGCAGACATATCCTAGATCTCCAGCAGGAGCTGCAGAGAGAAGAGCTGTTTTGGGGGAGGGCTCAACCAACCTCAGAAGCCTTGCTCCAAGATGGGGTTCATCTCCCAGAGTAGCACATTGCTCCAGCACTGACAGACAGCTTGAAGAATGGAGACACATCCCAGACACACACCTGGGAGCTCCAACTGTAAAAGACTGGGTGGACTTAGTCTTGACAGTAAAACCTGGGGTTTTGGCTATTGTTCACACATTAAATCCATTCCTTCCCTCTTTCTTTGGCACTCTCTGTCTTCTTTTCCCTATGGCATGCCTTAATCCATTACCATACTCTGGTTTCTCTGTTCTTTCTTATCTCATACACCAAGACCAACTGTTTACACATTTATATACACAGAAACATACCTTGTGAGTTTTCAAAAGGAAGTACTCAACTGTATCTTCAGGCATCTTGAAAAACCTGCCCCTAAGGCAGTAACTATTTACTGCAAGCAAAAGCAAGCACTTTGCTTAGTAAAATGATTCCCTGATAATGTAGTTCCCAAGGTAGAGAGGGAGGAGAGAAGGGACAGGATAAGAGACTTTAATTGTCTCCCTTTTCCAGCAGGAAGCAAGCAGAAGGAATAATTGTTAATTGCTGTTAATTGTTAATTGCTGCCTCCTCCATCTGCAAAGCTTTCATTAGGAACTAATGAAAACTTAAAAGAGCTTGAATTGGGTATATTGCTCTCTGGCTCTACAAATTTTTTTTTCTCTATAGCAGAAAAGGGGTAAATTTTCCATTGTAATTTGTTTAGAAGGATGCTCAGAGCCTCTCGCTCTGCCACGTGGTTTCAACCATGCCAGAGGAACACATTGCTGTGCAGACTTTGATGGCTTCCAAAATGTGATGAGTATTTTGCTATTATTTTGTCTCCTATCCACAAACCTTATCTCATAAGAGGGATGCTTGTCCTTCAGGAATGCATACTTCATGGTTTTCTTTGATGAAAAGTCTTTTGGCTTCAAGTCTTTTGGCTTTTGGATTCAAGAAATGCGTCTCGGCATTTCTGCTGTGGACCTCCTAGAAAGCCCCTGCTCCCAAGAGAGTGGCTTTGTCAGATTACCTGGTCATCATCTCATATGCAGAAAGCTTCTGCACCTTGTACAGTAGGTAATAAAGGTGATTTGGTTTATTGCCCCTCAAGAGTCCACACCACACTGAAGAGATTTGCTCAGGTTTGTAGAGAACTGGAGGGTGATGGCCAACAGGCAAACTCCACCATAACAAGTGCTTTTGGACAGTCATTATTGTTGTTCTGTCCCTGCAATGGCAGCTCCTTGTGTAAATAAATCTAAATTTGCTTCATTTGGAACAAATATTAACACTGAGGGATAAAAAAAGGAACTGACAAATCCACTTTTAATTCCTACCATTAATTATTATGGGAAAATAAGCTGGATGGGGTTTTGAGCAACCTGGTCTACTGGGAGGTGTCCCTGTCCATGGCAGGGGGGTTGGAACTCGATGATCTTTTAGGTCCCTTTCAGCCCAAACCATTCTATGATTCTGTGACTCTACAAAAATATTCACGTGTATTTTGCTATTGAAAAGCTTTATATTTCCTCTTACCAAGCCTTTTACCTCATACGGACCTTACTAATTCATTCTTATTTTAATCAAATCTGGAGGCACTGGGCTGTATGTGGGATCGGAAGATGGCAAATGAGTATGGGGAGCTGTACATGAAGAGCTGCCTTACCTCCTGCCAGACACTGCATCTATTTTATGTATCTTTCCATCTCCCTGTCTGTAAAATGTGCAAAGTATTGCTTACTGCACTTCAAAAATCTTGTGAGTTCCTTTAGTTGTGGAGAACTAAATATTATGACACATAAAAGCACAGGGTATAGATATATCATAGACTTCACACTTGTATTTCACACTCTCTATTAATGTGGCACTCCATGGTGACATGATATTTACCAAAGACTTCCTGGGAGCAGATTTGAAATTTTATTTATTTTTTTCAAGGCTAAAAACTGTTAAGCTCAGTGTTTATCCGCAATGGCAAGGGAAGGTGCTCAATGAATGGTAATGATAGGTTTCTAGTCATAAAAATAGCCTTTCTTATGCTGAGGAAAGAAAAAAAAAGAAAACAACCTGGGAGATTTTTCTGGTATTAAGGCAGTCAAATTGCCTTTTTAAATAGTGTGGAAATTGACAGATCATAAAAAATAGAGAGAACAATCATGGGAGAGTGTACGATAATCTGGCAATATGGAAATTGCAAATTTTAATATTTCCCCCCGAGTCAATGAAATATGCAAAGGAACAACTGCATAATACAGCAAGCTCTGTGTAATCCCCAGGTAGCTGGACTTAGCAAGATATTCGATCCCGGTTGTTTTTTCTTGGTTAATAAAAAATCCACCAAATTACTTCCATGGTGAAGGACAGAAAAATCCTCTCTGAAGTTCAATCATTGCACAACGCTGCTCCATCACATATCCAAATTTAATGATGCTCTGGTAGTTTCTGATCTTGCTGAATTCTTGTTGCAACATGAAAAGTCAGTTGGTCTAAATTTGTGCAGCTGCCATTAGCATTCATTTGCCGTAATAGATTTACTTGGTGATCCATCAAACCCAGCTTTTTCTCCAGCAGAAACCAGAAAGCCACCTTAAACAGTGGGGAAGGCTGTTCCCTGGACTACGCTCACCAGCTTGGGACTGGTTTCCTTTTTAAATCAAAACATTTTTCTTGCAAATTTGGAAGAAATCTGAATGGATATCAGATTCAGGATTCCTCTCTCTTTGGTAATAAATTTGCAGGCTGAAAGATCATTTCCTTCTTTAAAGAGTGCAAAATATTCTGTTAACTAGACAAACAGCAGCATCAAACTCACCAAGCAGACAGATGTCTGTAAAAATATGACCGAATAAAGGTGTGCCCTTTACTTGAGAGCTACTTTTTTTCCAAGAGGTTTTGTTTAGTTTCGGTGCCCGAGCTGCACGTGGAATAATGGATCCCAGCAATTTCAGAATACAACAGAAAACTCAGCCCAAGTTTGCTCGGGCTCCCAATTCAGAAGACCACTTCAGCATGTGCTTAATTTAAGCATATACTTAAGGGCCTGAAGGGCTGAACAACACACTTACGTACCTCTAATTAGAGATTACTCAAATGGTGCTGCAATACAGACCAGCAACAGAAGATGACTCTTCCCCTAATGCAGGGCCAGAAGCAACTCCAATGGGTTGAAAATCTATTTCTAACAGAAGGACAAGGGATTTCTCTGCACTTAGAGTTACACAGGCATACTCGAGGCTAAACTAGAGAGGGTGGCACTGGCAGGACTGTCCAGAGGGTCCTGAAGGAAGAAGTAACACTCCATAAAGACAACGTTGAAAGCAGATAACCCTCTCGGGTTATCATGGAAGGAAGTTGCGCTGTGAAATGATGCTTGTGTTGCCTGGAGAGATGATGTTGACAGCTCAAGGCTGACCCACCTGAAATTAAAGTGGCTCCAAACACGAGTGAAGGATTTTATAGTGCATTGGGACTTGAGATGGGGACAGCACATCAGTTATTGCAGAGGGGAGGGCAAGCTCCGAACAACAGCTTGGACAGATGGGGTCGTGCTGCAGTTAGCTGAGCTCTGATGAGGTTTTCCATGAGAGGATCTAATCCTTTTAGCTCCCATCCAGGTTTGCTAAGCTCAAGGGAGCCGATAATGAGAGACTTGGAATTTTTCTAGTCCTGGACAGGCAGTCTTCATCGGAGGCAGGGTTCAAGCATGCCTGTCTTGATTTTTTCACTCAAAAACTTCCTGTCCCCAATAGTTCTGGCTGCAATTCTCCCAAATACAGGTGCTTCAGGTAGAAAATCTTCCTCACACATTTTCCCTTTCAGCAGCCTTGCGCTGCTTGCTTTTAGAAGGTTTCAGCAATGGCTTTGAAGCAAGTTTGTCATCTTCCTTCCCTCTCTCTACAAGCTAAACTTTTTTGTTAAATGTGACAGAGTTGCCCCTGGACCAACAAGCTAGAACAAATATAATCCCCCAGTAACAAGACGAGCAGCCCTTTTTTCAGGGGGAGCGATCAATCCCTTACAGTGGCACGTGCCTAATGGACCTGTCTCTTTCATTAGCTCTGGGCTCCTAATAACCACTGTCTTCGCCAAATGAGGGATGTGTTATGTCGGCCTCCTCTCCCTTCTTCTCCTCCCTTCCCTGCCTTGTCAGCGGCATGCTAATTTATGTAATCAATTCATAGTACTGCTTAATGAATAGCTTTGAAGTCATTAGATTCATCTGCTGGTAAAGGGGCTGATTGGTCAGCCTCTGAATCGTTGCAATTTTCCGAAGCTCGACAGTGTCAGCCAACATAATTGCTTTACAAACACCCTTGGGAGACACTTGGGAAGTAGCTGTACACTCCCCCTTTACATTTAAGTGGAAGACAAAGTGGAACAATAATAATGCTTAGCATTTTTACCACACTTTATATCATTAAAATGCTCCCTAAACATTAACTAATTTTTGCAGTATGCTCAAAAGGTGAATCATTACCTCACTTGCACAGAAGAGAGTCAGTAATGAAGACAGTAGGTCCTAAGCTCCTTGGATGTTGTGGCGGATGGGTATCCTTGTGCTCAGGAAGGTCAGTGGTAAGCCCAGATTCACAGTGTCCTTTCAGTACCTAACACCCACGGAAAGCCCTGGGGAATGTGAGCTCCAAGGCCTTGATTCTAGACCACACAAAAATTGGAAATCACAATTGGCTTGTAAGTACTGGGAACACATTCAAAGATGCCATGAGTCTTTTCTTCTCAGGAATGTGGTTCTGATGGAGGCATATAGGCAGTCATGGACAAGTTATAATTATTATGCTTTGGAATGACAAGATTTTTGATCTTGAATGACAGCTCTCTGGATGGATGCCTCTCTTCCCACCATCCAAGCACTCTTCTGTCTTTGCAACTAAGTCCTGACCTGCTGGTGGTGGACATGGTGGCGTACAGCTGAGCTCACATGATCTGTAGCTGGCGTAAGGAAAGGAATTGTGGAAAGGGGGCAAATGCTTGTTGAATTCCCACCCCAATGCACAGTATGGGTCCTAGCAGTGTGCTCCAAGGGATCCTATGTGGATGCAATTTCATGCTTAGGTCAGATACTGAAACACAAGCTCATCCAACCCTACCAAAGCCTGCGTATATGCAGGTGGGACAACAATCACAACACACTGATTTAGCTGGGAGATGGGAAGGAGAAGGTGAGCTTTCCTTTCAGCTTGACTGTCTGCTACCAGCAGAGCTGCGTACTCCTTTAATTACTCAAAAACCTTCAAATACAACCAGTTTTGTTGTGCTTTATAATGTTTATTCAAGGTTTTCAGACTTCGAAGCGAGCTGTGATGCAGGGTGCCCTCTGGCCACACCATTGCAGTAATGACTCTGGCATTTCTGACAGAGACTAATAGCAGAAATTGTTATCAATGGTTTTGGCAAAATACTGCAAGCTAGAAATTGGATTTCTCCCCCTCCTGCATCTTCCGTCACTCGTTAATGAGCTACTTCTTCAAGATGCCAATGGTAAAGCTGTAAAGTGAGATGAGCGATTTATTTTCTGGGTTTGAGACCCTTATAGACAGTAATGTACAGTTATTTATTTTAAGGCATCATTCATATAAAATTGCATGATACTTTATAGGTATAGCAGGAAGACAAATTTCCTTGTCCTGGGGACCTATAAGATGAGATATTAATGAGATGCTAGAGCAAGATGGACTTGAGATGAAGGAATCTCACACTCCAGATATAGGTGAGGGTGGCAGAGTTTTTGCCATGCATTACTTCTTTGACTTCACGAAGTTGGGAGTGGACAGGGCATTTCTTTCTAGACAGGGCTATTTGGACTCCTTTAACATCACTGGAGAGATGCAGCCTTTGCAATAGAAGGATTCATCCTGCTCAAGTTTAGATATTTAAAAACAGTGAGATGAATAATACTCAATTTCCAATTCCCTGTTTCTCTCCTCCAGCTTGTAAAGAGATCCAAGAGCTTACTGGGTCAGACAGAAGTGTTCACACAGTAGGTGTCTGAAAACAGGCTAAACATTTCAACCTTGACTTTAAGGACACACAGCTTGCAGTTCTGTCAATACATATTTTTTTTCACTGATTCTGAACACTTGTGGAATCAAGGATGGGATTTCTCTGCCTAAATAGGACAGCAGCTGACAGAGGTGGCATGTTTGAGACAGGACTTGTAGACCGAGCCCTTCTAGCACCTGGACTACAGATCTCATGGTACCTAAAGTGGCACAAGAGACCTCCACTTCAGCAATGGGATACTGCCCGCCCAGAGGTGCAGACATCGAGGTACCAAACCCCTCTCACTCCTCTCTCCACTTGTTCTAAGAGGAATTTCAGTGGAAATCAGTGTGTAATTCATCTTGCCAAATGCAAACATCTACCTTAGGATAGGAGATTTCACACTATAACCTCCAGCAACAGCAAGGGGAGCTGAGGGTGACTTGGAATTTGTGCAGGTGCAGAGACTCTCATTTCATCATCTGGATCCTACCCTTGATGTCTTCTAAGTAGACACCTGGATCTTTATTCCCTTTTCAGTCAGTAGAGAGAAATAGGTTCTTCTAGGCTCCAAATTCTAATGAAGTTTGAAGTGCTGAAAGGTGTCTTGTCTGTCCTCCACAAATTCTAATGAAGTTTGAAGTGCTGAAAGGTGTCTTGTCTGTCCTCCATTTGCTGTACCAAAAGGGCACAGGTTTTTCTATGGTAGACCATGGCATGTCTATCAACCATGTGTAGGTTGTTCATGTATTTCAAGGACTGTGCACTGGTGTGCAGGACATTAAGTTTCATCCTGGATGACTAGTGTCAGTGTAGATGCCTCCATCTACACTCATAGGCACGTCTTGGCTTCTGTAACCTCTGGAATTGCTTTCCTTTATGCTTTCCTCCACACTTCCCTCCCCTTGCAGAGCACCCTAACTTTCTGTCATTGTTTTTCAGGCTGTGGAGATGTAAGTTGTCTTAGATTGGATGGATATGCTTTGCTCTTTGTGGAAACTCAGGCATGCATCAGTTGCAAGAAGCTATTTTATTGCTAGATGAGTATTTTAATTAAAATAGAAATATATTAAAATTTTATCAAGATATCAATATTTTTATTAATAGCTGAAAGAAAATATAGAAAATGAAAGATTCAACTGTGTAAACATGTGCCAGTTGCTGTCAGTGATGCCCCTGCTGTATCCTGCCTAGCCTCTGACTATTGAACCTCTCCCATCTGTCCTGTGCCACTTCAGCACCATGGGGTCATCTCAGGTACCCTAGGAGGGCTCATACAATGCTAGAGGTCTGTGTATGAGCAACAGCATCGTACCTAGACTTATTTGTGGAGCACAGCAAAGAGAAATAGGCACAGAAGGTTGGTAAGGAGTTGGGAGAGGTTTACCAGGTGGGTTGATAGCAGATGAGCTTAGCCAGAGGTTACGAAGCATCTGGGAAAGTAGACATTGGTGTTTAAAAGGAAATGCTCTTTGAGCCTTTAGGAAACAGTTACTCCAGTCTGTTGGATGCTGCAGACTAGCAGGTGATATCAGGGAAGGACTGTGACAAGATCTTCATTCTTTGTTGCATGTAGTCAGGGATGGAGGCAAATATGTTCCAGAGCGGGGACAATTCAGACATGGGCTTTCAGCAGGCAGGAACAGTGATTCTAGGAGTTTGTTGTTTATATTCCCTACTTCTTTTTTCTTTTAGCGTTTTCCTTTTGTTCGCTGCGAAGGTGCTGTGCTGCTCTCCCCATTGTTGCTTCCAGGGTAACAGAGGCAGAAAAGGGAGATGTGACCTTCCCATGATGCTTGCAAACAGGGCTCTGCAAGCAGACCACACAGGGGCAACATCCGGTTTTCCAGGGCAAGGATGCGATGCCAGCCTACAAGTAGGGGATACACCTTCTCACAGGGACCCTCAGCGTATGTGTGTCCCAACAGAAACTTGTGCTTGTGAAACCCCCAAGGTTACCGTGAGTGGTTGTGCAGGGAAGAGGTAGTGACACAGTGTGAACTTCCCTCTGTGAGGGACCACAAGGTGAAAACAGAGGAGAGAAGTATCACGTTCACCGCAGCAGGGACAGCCTGTGTGGGTCCTGGCCACCACTTTGTTCCTTTTGCCTCCAGGGAAGTCAAACCTCACTTGTTTTGTCGTGGTCTCCAGCCCATGCTACCACAGGCACTCAACGGGTTAACATTTTGCCATCCCTTCTGTTTTGTTTGTCCAGCCCTGGTTTTAATTTTGAGAGAAGTTTACACAAGAAAACCACCACCAGCAACTGAAAGGCTCTGCCTTCACCATGAAAGCATTTTAATTTCTTGACGGAATACCAAAACAATCTCTTCACCTGCAATATCTCATGTAATTACTGACAACATTGAGAGGAAAAAACCTTGTGTTAACTTCTTGTCCTTGCTGCTCAAGAATGTCCAGGGGACCCTAATGCACCGTTATTATTTCACAAGAAACTCCTTTCTTGCATGGTTTATTTGATTTGATTTATATAGGGAGACAGCAAGACAGTTGTCACTTCTTCCCATGCAGACATCAGGTCCGAGCAGAGGCAAGAGGTGAGTGGTGCTTGGTGACAGGTTATTGCCATGGTTGAGATATAGGGCCTTTTTGTTTTATTCTCCATCTAAATTAGTTACTGCAAAGAGATTTCCCTGGTGGAAAATTAGTTTCAATATTTATTTCCTACCTGACACTTTATTATTCTTTTATTGAGTGGAATGTGCGCTTTTGCTTTCAGAGCTTGCTATAACATGCCTCCACTGTTTTAGTTTATAAACTCGTGCCAACTGCCCGTTAGTTGGCTATGCAGAATGAATAACTGCTTGGGGGCTGACCCCTTGCCCACCCTCAAAAATAAACATCCAGTTCAACTTAACCCAAGATGGAAATAGTTTTTTATTTCTTTCATAGCCAAAAAACGAAGAGGGTCAGGGAGACCTAGCACACCATTCGTATGAATTGTCAGAAATGCATCATTCAAAGGGTTTTATTTATAATTTGGTCATTTTTAACCATAGGAGAGCTAGACTGGAGTGTCCTTCATAAACTGGGGAAGGAAACAACTCAGTGGGAACACACTCAAGTTTTGGAGATTACAAAGTCTCTCTCAGGCATTGTCCACTGCCCTTCCCTGCCTGGGAGGATGTAAATGCTTGGTAAAGTTCTGCATCTGTTTGTTTGTTGTTTTTTTTCTCTCTCTCTCTCCTGCTTGCATCTCTCTGCTTTGAATAAAATATTCAAACATGTATTGGAGAGAGAGTGAAAACATGGCCCTGAGGGCAGTGACTCCTAAGCACCAAGGAACTGCATGTTCTCCAGTAGCTCCCTCTCACAGGTTATTTCCACCATCTGGCTTTCCCTGGCAGGGGCATACAAGTATTGCTGAAGCATGCGACTTGCTTTACGTGGTGGCCCAAGGTCCATGGCTCTGGAAAATTACTTAGCAACCTGTGTAATTTTTACATTTACTTCCCTTGAGCAAATTTAAAGTAAAGCAGTTCACATGCATAGTGTGACTCCAAGAGGAGAAAGCAACACCCTTCCCTGTGTTACTTGTCAACCTTTCCGTAAGAGAGGATGAATGTGATTTCAAATCTCCGCAGGTCAAGGAAATTGAATCCTGGTTTACCACCTCACTGCTGGATCGCAAGCAAACAGTGCCATCCTGTTGGCTTTGCAAAGGACTCTACATTTCAGCTGAACTGGTTCAGCAATTTCTGTTGACACAAGCAGTATCTGTTTGTGGCTCATACCTTGCTTTGTTCCTCCTGGAGCTCTCAGAGGCTCCTGTGGACAGTGCTTCTCTCCTGGTGAAATGAACACTGGACTGCAGGAGACCTGTTGTCTACTTCTGCCACTGCCCAGCTTTGGGCAAGTCTTTTCATATTTACATGTTCATTTTCCCCACTTTTCAATAGTTACAGCATTAAAGTCTTCATAGAATACTTGAAATCAAAGTTTAAGAAGGTAAGATAAATAATTTGATAGTGCTGCAGCCTCATTGCTAGGACTTAAGTGGTTTAAATATCACATGGTAATCCAAAAAGCCCTCCACCTTCCCAATACTGTGGCTTCAGCAGTTCCTTTGGATTTCAGTAATTCGGCTGTCGCTGGGGTCCCCGTTATCAAAATCTGTGGTGAGTGGTTAAAAATCACCCCTCAGATATGATGGAGAATGACCAACTCTTAGGGTACTTTCCCTCAAAATGCATCAAAGTGCTAACCAGAGGTGTACTGAGTTGCAAATAGGTATCAGGCATTTATAGGGTTATAGTAGAGAAGATTTAGCAAGAGAATGCTTATAATAGAGCTTTCTCACAAAATAACTGTATACAGGACAATGTAATATTACAGAGCATATCAGAGAGGCCTTTACATTAAGGATGTCATCTATTTTCATAATGCAAATATAAGAGTTTCTGCTGATGCTTTGGAGACTGAAATGTGTTTTCCTCCTCCCTGAGCTGATTATTTTTTCTCACTTTGGCATCTTATTTGTATTGTTTCTTCTTATGCAATTTTATTGTGACATCTCGCTGCCAAATAAAAATGTGGCCTACAGGAAAACTTAGAATTGTGTTCCCTACAGTGCATCAGTCAGACAATAAAATAGCCATCACTAGAAAAGTGTGTTTACAAAAGCTATTATTTGTAAATAGAAAATTTTTTTCTGGCTTTACATTCAAATAAACACATAGGGACAACTTTTCAGATGCTATAAGCTGGTTTCAGGATGGCTCTACCAATTTTTGCGAGTTGTAGGTCTGTTCAGGAGGCCTCCTTTCCTTTCTACCGCTTGTTCTGAGAGCATCTAAAAATGCTCCTCTATTGGGTGTGTACAGGGTTGGGTTTTTTTTTGGTTGGCTGTTTCATGTGTTATGTGAGGGTTCATCTTTCACAGTGTTCACCCCACTGCTCCTTCTCATCCTCTGGCCAACTCCACTGACCATCTCATGGTCTTAGTGATGTGCATGTCTGGATTTAGGCAACCATTTCTGAAAGTAATAGTAATTTGGGTTTCAGTATCCTCCTTTGAAAACTATAAATAATACTACAAAGAGGTCAGTGGGAGAGTTAATATTGGATTAGAAGCAGTTCCAAGACCGCTATCACAAAGTGTTAATACATTGATCTACTGAAGGCTTAGGAAAAGTATGAAAGCAGCATGATTACCTTCCTACAAATTGATTACGTCCGCACAGACAGTACAGAGGAAAATGCAGGTGGATCAAAGTGCAATTTTGACCACGGGCTTGCTAAACAAGTTATTTTAGCAACTTTTACAGAGGCAAAAGAAAGTCTTGCCTGAAGGCCCCATTGCATGAAGAAGACCCTGCAGAACTTTACAAGATCAAGAGGAATTGGTTTGAGAAGAGGTTGTTTGGAGATGGTGACTCCACTCCGATCACCTGATGGTAAAATAGAAATGGATTATATCATAGTACTGCCAAGCACTGAAACAGAACATGAACATACAGATGAAATACCACCTACCTCTGAGCTTGCCATTATAGTCATTGGAAGGAAACAAATACTTCCCCGGTACAACTTGTTTTGAATGGTCAGTTTAGGATGAAATGAGGTGTGCACAACATCTGTTTGCCTCCACTGACTCAGAAAAGGAGATAGGTGACTAGTCTAGATGGAGATATCTCCATTATGTTCTCTCAGAGGAAATGAATCTAGTCAGGATTTCAGGAATGGCTGACAATGACCATTTTCAAGGAGAGGTGATTAAACGAGACAAAAACCTAACTCCGATATTCTTCTGGTAAAAATAAAGAAAGAAGTGGTCAACAAGGTGTAGAAGTTGGATGCTTCAAAGGAAACGGGATGAACTCAGCTTGAATTCCTACACACAAGGCTTGATTCAGCTGTTCAAGCATTGCTGCTGGGTACCAGCTGAGATGCCGTAGGATGTGAGCATGGGCATGCCAGGCATGACCTGATCTAGAGGGGTCCTGTTCACTTTCAGAGCAACAACCAAACACTTGGCAGGAGATTCTGATTGGGCTCAAGTGGTGCTTGCTACCTCTGTTTAGACAACTGGGTTGACTCCCTAACTTTAGGTAGCAATGTTGATGGTCTCTACCTGTGGGCAGAGTTTTTATGGTCCTGTCATAGCCAGAGGACACCTCGTTATTACAGTCCAGAGAGTCCTAAAAGTTACTTATCTCACCAAACGAAGGTGTTAGTCTTGCCGCTGCTATTGTCTTACTGACTTTGCTGAGTGTAACAAGAATTTATACACTCAGCTCACGTAGCATTAGCTGCATTGTGGTGTCTGCATCCTGCCCCTGCATCTCACAGGGCAAATGTGATTGCTGGTGATCTTTACAGCTTGAGGAGAGTGTTGGAGTTGGGTAGGACTTAGGCAAATACAGTAGAACTCAACATGTTTTTTTATGTCACTCAAAGATGTTCTTTTGCTTACCAAGAAACTTCATGGGCTTATTTATATGTGATATTTATAGTGACTTTGAGGGCTCCACAAAGAAGCTGCAAGTACTCTGCAGTATGAGATCTGGCCTGTTTTTTCTGTAGGCATCTGTAGCCCATCCCAATTCATCTTGTCAAGGTTATGGGTTTTTTAAAATCATATGCCATAGTAATGTTCATTATGACCACAGCTCAAATAAATCTATGTAATTCAATTTTCTGCCAGTAATTATCTGCTCATCTGATTCAGATTGTGTATATCAGAGTAATTGAACTAATGTCATCAAAGTTACACAAGCCTAATCAGAGTATCTCTTGATCTGAGATAATCCACAGAAGATGTATTTCTTGACGTCTTTTACTCATTTCACCCTTACACAAAATGGAGATGATGGATCAACTCTACTGGGTGAATGCAAGCAAAATGACCTAAAAAGTCCTTTGCTTCCTAACTCACGATCTTATTGAAGGTTTAGTCAGAGACGATTGATGTCTTCAGAGAGAAATATGACTGCAGGGCCCAAGCAACACTTTTTCCAGAAAGATGACCTGGAGGCAAGAGGTGGGAATGGCAGAAGTAAAGAGGATCAATTATGCTGGACAGTGGGGAATGGTGCGGATGTTTCCAGGAAGACCTTCATGGTTTCCCCCAAGGTCTCAAGTCTGTTGCCTGCATATAGGCATGTCATGTCAGTTGAGAGGCCTCAGGATACCTTGCCCAGGACTCCAGCTAATGCTGTAGAAGGGCAGAGATAGACAGCTGCCAGCCCCATTTGGCTGTCTCTGATAACCAGAGGCTTGGACAACTGTGTCTGCACAACTGAATCAAACCTCTTGTGTCTGGAAAATCTAATGCTTCTTGGAATCATAATTCACAGCTACTGGGAAAATCTTCTTAAGAGATATAACACTTAGTTGCATTCAGTCCAGTACTGTTTGCAAAAGATTTTGCCCAAGATATCAACTTTTTGAGGCAAGTATTTTATTTTGCTAATTTTCATGCAACACAACTATTCACCTCAGGTCCTTCTAATATACCAGTAACTGCTATGGGTTCAAGCAGTTCAATTCAGTTCAATTAAGTTCAATGACTCCTCTTTCACAAAGGGACCTACATGTGGGAAAACAGATACTTCATCAAGGTATCAGTTAGTAAAGTATGCTTTAAGACTGCAAACAAACAGAAAAAGACTTCACAATGTGGGCTACTACAGATACTAATGTGCTGCTTTCATTGGTTTTAATGGGTTTTATCTTCATGGCTTGTACAGGGAACAAACTTGGAAACCCATATTAATCAGCAAACTTAGCTAATAACCTTCAAAGCCCGGTATTTTATTAGCTATTTATGTGTCTGCAGCTGGGGAATTGATATAATCCCAGAAAATCATAACTAATGACAAATAAATAGGCTCGTGGTTGCCTGCTTTCAACTGTCCAGCTTCTTAAGCTTACATGAGTTTCACTTCAAAAGCTGTTGATGATTCTGTCAGTACAGATGCAAGCATCAGTTGCATAAGTGTACGCAAAGAGTAAGCATCAGAGTATGCAAAGAGACAAGCAGTAAGATAACTCACGGCTTTCTTATGTTACTTTTCCTTTTCCAGACCAAAGCCTTCAAGGCAACAACCTGCAGTTGCATTAGCAGATGGTGACTTGATTATCTGTGAAGAAGACCATTGTTTTTTAGTGGATACAGATGGTATAGATTTGAATTTATCTGATCAGATATATAAGCCATGTGTGTTAGATGAATTCCACCTATGCATGGTACTGCTTACCATTTGAGCTGTTAACCCTCAGCTCCCATTTAGGCCAATGGAGACAAATAGACGTTTTTAGAATAGAATTCATGTGACCAATTTTAGACAATTATTTTACAATGAGATGAGTCATGTTCTAAAAGTGTTTATTTCCTCCGCTGACTATAAGAATAGCTTAGACAAGTAATTTGGTTGTAGATACCAGGACCATCTTGATTGAGACGAAGGTGCCCACTCCAGGCTGACTGCATATTCAACCCAACCTGCAAACCCTTCCAAATCAACAGGTGTTTAACTCATTTAAAAAGTGTTATAAATGTGCCAAATAAATACTGAAAGGTTTTCAAATATAGGGGTTTGAGAGTACACACTCTGGTCAAATACTGGGGTTTTTCACTTTATAAAGTGCTTGAACTTACATTGCCAATATTTTAGCATCAAGAAATGGTATCTGTCTGCAAGATGAGATGTAGTTTAGCAGAGCTTATTGAGCTGGCACAGTGATAACACTGTGAATCATATATGCCTAAAGCTAAATATATATTTTTATATATATTTATAAATGATGCAATCTTGTTTTATCTATAGTGTAGCCATAGCATTTAATTCAAAGATTAGTACCGAAGGAAAATCTTTTCCCAGTGAGTTAAACTAACACTGTGTAATTTAATTAACCAGTAGATATAAATATAGAGCAGTGTAGACTCTTCGGACTGTAGAATTTTTGATACTAGAAGAAATACACTGTGGATTTTTCAGTGTCGTATTTGCTGACATTTTTCTTAATAAGCTTATTGAGTGAAGCTTATTGAAACATATGATCTCCAGAGACTTTCCCATTTAGTTTTACTGTGGATTTGGATTTTTCCATTTAAGGCCATTTGAAATCCCAAATGGTCTTCATCAAAGCGACTTTCACTTAGAAGTTAGTTGCTGCAGCTTCCTGAGCTCCCTTAGAAATCAACTTATCCAAATCATGGCATTAAGTGGGGCAACAGTATTTAATTTCAGACAGATGGGAAATTGACTGTTATACATATTTGGTGGTACAAAGTTTGCTGGTAATTTCTGATTTTAAAGGTCTTTTGGAGGATTCGCAAAGCTCTTGAGACTCCTGTGAAGGAACATGATATTGTTTTATTCCAACTAACTGAAGTGCCTGAGAGATTAAGCATAGAGGGAAACCTTGCATTAGAATAGGCTGACAAGATAGGTGATACATTAAGAATTCATCAACAAAGATGATCTCAAACAGGAGAAATCTCTATTGCAAACCGCACTTTCATGTCTCTGAATCTGAATCTGGTCTACCAATCTCACATCATTCTTTTTCCCAACAAAGTAGTATAATAGCTTCATTGGACAGAAGAATTGAGAAACTGTATTTCCAAGAAGCATGCAGTTAGATGCTAAGATGCAAAAGTGATAAGCCAAATTCCTGAGTTGAAGTCACAGATATGCTAGAAGCATTTCTCTTTGATTTTAGAGCAGGCCAGGTTTTAAAATGAAGATATTCCTTCTCTATTGCTTTTATTATTTCCTGTAGGAAAATACTAAACATGATCGTGTGCTGGCAAATCAATTCCATTTCACTCCAGAGAAGTTTTCTGTTCCACCAAGACCACCATAGGAAAGGATCTGTCTTGAATGTATATTCATTTGTCAAATGCTCCAAGTCACTTTTTATTGGATACAACTAGGGACGGACCACATCCCTTTGTGAAGAGTTGCAGGTCGTGGCCATTGGTAGACAACGCCACAAACACAATGCAAGTTGATTCTGGAGTTCAAGAAGACCAACCAAGTGGTGCAGCAAGACAGGACTGGAAGAGTTGTTCACTCTGCAAATCCAGCGCCACTGGTTCCCACTCCTCAGTCCAGCCAGAAAACACTTCTTCAGCTATTCCTACAGTTCAGGCAGTTCTTTTGATAAGAAAAGAGGTTTTCTAACTATATGGGAAAGAAGAAATCAGAAGCTGAATGTCATACTTGGTCTTCTTCCTGCCTAAAACACTCCTGCCTGCTTCAGTATGGGGAAGTCTAAGGGACGGTAAATCTACCTACTTGCTCCTCAAATAAAAGAAGTGATTTCTTGTCTTAAAAAAGGAGCTATAACCAAACAGGTATCAGTATATCTGTCCCCTTGTCTTCCCCCTCCCAGCATTTCCCTCCCTCCCCCGGAAAATACTTCCCATCTCACTAAGAGGAACGACAAACGCCCACAAAGGAGGAAGGCGAATGCATCCCGGCTGCCAACTAACCGCCCTGTAGGTCACGCTAACCGAAGGCTTCACGTCTTCTGAAGATGAGGCAGCTCACCGCTCAGGGCTGGGGGGGTGTTTCGCTGCAGGACGCTGCGGGCTCAGCCGAGGGTACGAATGAGTCACGCTTCCTCTGCCGGCACATAATGTATCGCAATCATACGGAACGGGCGTACGGCGGTACTTGAGACACATTTGTCCGGCTAATAGTTTGACTTCATCTGAAGTGTTTCGTTGGGTCGCTGACCTATTAATTGTAGGCAGAGTGCTGGGGGGGGTGGGGATAATATATAGTCGATACGCTCCTGAGTCAGACTCCCCTCTTCCCAGTTACCAGGCAACCTCCTCCAGCTCCGCTCAGCGCTGCTAGTACTTTTCCTCCCTTCCCGCTGCAAACTTAGCGACGGAGAGCATGTGTGCACGAGAGCATCGGAGGGTAAGAGACAAGGCAGAGCATATTTAAGTTAGATGGCTTTTTACAAGCATTAAGCGATGCACTCCTGTAATAAACAACTATGCCAGAGCTAATACTCAATAAACAGTGTGCTTTATAAGCAATTAGGGACTCACATTGTGGAACAGCCATTTCAGTGGAACGTACACTACTACCCTAACAATGCTTAGCAAGATAAGTGGCTTGTTAAAAGCATCATAATTCTCCTTTAAAAATCAATTAACAGTTTGGTACATTTTTTTTTGTGTGTCTATGGACTGCTGGGTGTCTTATTCAAACGAGGATGAACCCAGGGAAATGCTTCTATTCATTGACTGCTGTTTAACCCCAAAAAGGGCAAACCTGAAAAATAAATAAATAAATAAAATTATATAACCATAGTCAAGTTCAGCTGTTTTTCAGCCCAAGAGGCAGCTGAAGATGCTCAGATGACTCAGATAAACACATTTTCTCTGGGCAAAGGAGAAGCCAGAGCACATTATAAAATCATTTCCTTTGTCTTTCTTGGTAATTTTTTAAAATTAAATTCATTAATAACCTCTTCCCCAAATCATGCTGTGTTAGGTAGCAGAGGTTTAGTTTAGAGAGGTTTGATTGTGATTTCTACACAAACAGGCAGAATATAGCACTTTTCCTGAAGATACAGAATATGTCTTCTTTCTTTTTTAGAGAAACCTGCTTTATGGCATCCCCGGGAAAGAACAGTCTACCAGGACACCAAGCACAGAAAAGAGGGTGAGAAAGTCATGAGAGAGGAACACCCTGGCCATGTCTCCCCTCCATCTCCAGCAGGCAGGGCACCGAAGGATCAGAAGTTCTCCTCTTTTCACCTCACAAAGCCAGAGACGTTTTCAACCACTCCTGCTTGCAAAGATAAAAAGCTAGAGCCCTTTTCTAAGTGAAATTCTCTCTAAATATTCACAGGATTATTTTTCTTAGCCCAATCCTGATGCAGTCCTCATTTCTCCCTCAGCAGCGATGTGCTCTCCCTGCCATCGATTTCCTCTCAGCCCTTTGTAAATGCCTTCTTTCTTCCCTCCCTGATTAATTATTAAACTATTAAATCAAACGCTGCGTGGAAGGGTTTGTAAATCAAAACACAACCTCCACCTGCCTCTCCTCAAACGCTGAGCTCTGGGAGCTGCGGGCTTTGTTGGAGGAAAGTCAGATGTGGTTACGGAGCTTCTCCTTCACACCAGCAAGCCCACTCAGCGAACGAGTAC